>JAOPUL010002961.1:39640324-39653541 GCA_027564515.1 Octopus rubescens
ACAGGCCTGGCGACACACTGTACATCAGTCGGTCTCCTCCTTTGAGAACAATCGCAGAGCCACCCTTGAGGAGAAACGGAGGAGGAGGAATAACTGTGTCGCCACCACACCAGCCCCTGAATTGACTTTCCCCTGCAGCCGCTGTGGCTAAGTTTGTCTGTCACGCATCAAACTAAACAGTCACCAGTGAGCCTGCGCCAAAAGTGGACAACACCCTTAATCTTCGTTCGCGAAGCCAAACCAAAGAAAGAGATCTCTATGGGGTAGCTAGACCTGATAGAAATCGTAACCAAATCTCCTTCAAATCACACCCTATTGTTTTATGCATGTATATATGGATGTATGAACTAATGAGGCAATCCTCTATGTGACTGCTTGACCTGTTAGAAATAGTAACCAAATCACCCTCAAACCATGCCTTATTGTCTTATGTATGGGTATTTGAGCCAAAAGTGACCTCTACACATGGAAACTAGACCTGGTAGAAATGAAAGCATAATTGAATTCAAGCTGCACCCATCTTACACACACACACACATATGAGATTTGTTCCATAAAAAGAAACCAGAATTTAAAAAAAATCTAAGTTACTGTTTTACTTACAATTTAATCAGACTTATTATAGTGAAAATAGCCCTTGGCCCCAAACTATCAATACACCACTCCCAACATTTCCCACCAGTTTTGAAACACCTTCTTGAACATGTTTTCAGGAATAGTGTACAGTTCTGTTGTCAAATTTTCTTTGACCTCTTCTATCGTCTGAAATTGGTACGTTTCCACTTTGGTAACAGAAAGCAACCAGACATTCCAAATGCAGAGTGTATCAGGGTTGCAGGATTAATAATCATCATGTGCTTTGCCCAAAAGTAAAAACAATAACAAGTGTTATGAAAGCAGGTGTGTGATGATGTATTGTAGTATCTTGGGTTTGTTTGTTTGTGTCTCAGGCCACTTTCTCTGCTCTGCCTCCCTCAACCATGTCATATCATCCAAATAAGGTCTTTTATTTGACCATGATGAACAGATACCCTTGCAATCAAAAAAGACATTTAACATCACCTTTACATTTGAGTGATTTTGACTGTTAAAGTTAATGGATTACAGTTGGAATTGTTGAGTGAGTAGAGGTGGGTGTCTTACTATAAGGTACACTTGTGTTGGTTTTATTATTGATGGTGGTGATAGTGTAGATGGCAGGCTAAAGGTAATCAGGAGACAACATAGAGCAGTTATCATTGGAGAATGGAAGTTTAGAATATGATGTTGAAAAATAAGTTTAGAAAATAATGTACTGCTAATGAGTCGTTATTCAGTGAAAAGAAAAGTTGATATTTTAGTCAATGAAATCTTGGTGTAAAACACAAGTTTTCAAATTAGTTCAGACCTATTTGAATAACTAATGACTTGTAATGTCATAGCTGAAAGAACCATACAATAGCAACCATCATTCTATATACTATTAATAATACAGAGTATATACATGTATTGGCTGCTATTACTACATTATGTAGACACCATTAAACCATTGAGGGAATCCCTGTAGAGTCAACAAAATTCCAAGAAATAGCAACCAAATCATTCCCAGAATTTTAAAAAGCAAAGGACACATTGAATAACATAGCTGTAAATAAGACAAATGATCACAACTGGATTGTCCTTGATCAAAGTCTACTCCTTTAGGGCTTACCTTTGATTAAATAACTATATAAAAAATAAATATTCTGTGACACACTGTTAGAATATATTAATGTCATTGTGTATCTAGGAGTATAGTATCATTGATGATATTCAGCCTCATCCATGTGACAGGCATTATTATATAATTGTTAACCTTCTGTCCTCCAAATGTTTCTTCTCACAACTAATTACCATTCTACTCTGTTGACACCAACAACATGGTAACACAGTCTTGTTATATAAAAAGCAATCTTCCAACTTATACCATATTTAACATGGCTATTTTCTTATCTGGGAATTCTTTCCTTAATAATTCAACTCATCAAAAACAGGGCAACCGCAGCAATTTCATCATCCAGGGAATCACATCTTAAAAAATATAGATTATTATGATATTGCTTTCTTGCTATTGCTAAGGTTTACAACACTACATTTGTTTAACTGAATAGAAAAGCAGATTAAAAATAAAATATTAACTTATCATCATTTTCAACAGAAATAAATCTCACATATTATGGATTGAGAACAATTGTATCAGTAACAAGTTCTTTGTGAGGTTGTTGTCATAAAATGGGATCTTTATGTTGGACAATGTGGCATTACCATGAGACATTACAGAGACAGTACCATGTTACCTTGACATAGCACAGTAGTGTATTACAATAAAATGAGACAGTACTAGGTTACCTTGACATGGAACAGTGCTTTGTTACCATGACAATGGAACTATACTGTATTACATCGACATGGGACAGTTCTATGTTCCCATGGCATGGGGCTCTACTGTGTTACTGTGACATGGGACAGTACTGTGTTGCCTTGACATGGGACAGTGCTTTGTTACCTTGACATGGGACAGTGCTTTGTTACCTTGGCATGGGACAGTGCTTTGTTACCTTGGCATGGGACAGTGCTTTGTTACCTTGGCATGGGACAGTGCTTTGTTGCCTTGACATGGGACAGTGCTTTGTTACCTTGGCATAAGATAGTGTGGTATTAACCATGACTTGTGCCGGTCTGACATTATCAGGACATGGAACAATATTATGTTATCTTGACATGAAAAGTGTGGTGTTTGCTTCACATGGGGCAGTAGTATGTTACTATGACACGGGACATTGTGGTGTCACCTTGACATGGAGTACCTTGATGTGTGACTTTACTGTGTTACCATGACATGGGACAATATAGTGTTATCTTCTCATTGGGACAGTGTGACGTTTAAAGTTTTCTTCTGTATTGTAAACAGAACAAAATTTCTGTATACATTTTAATTGAGATTTAGCGAAAACTAATTATTTTGTGAGTATTTTCTAGGAAGCCGGTTAGATTTGATGAAGGTAACTGTCATATTTGAGTTAGTCTGGTGGCAGTGTTATGTGAGGGAGGGTATATAGATAAGACTATGACAATATCAAGGAGGCATTAGGGTTATATGTTGTTGAGTGTCATAGGAGATTGCTTTTAATATTTACATCTCAAAGAACATTATTAATTTATAGGCAAGAGGGAGGTCATTTTTTGACCTTTCACTTCTCCCTACTGTTTTCCCTTCCCCATTGTTTTACTTTTGGCCTCAACTTTATGTAACTTCAACTTAATCTATTTTATACATAAATTGGATGTTTGTGAGGGACCAAGGTGACTGATATTGTTATTATTGTTGTTTAGATGGAATGAAAGTAAACACAATGGTTCTAGAAATATTGAGCTGGCAACTTTGATTTTTGAGATGTTTCCTTCAATTTTATATTTTTATTTACATTTATATTTATTCTTTTATACATGCTGCTAGTCCTCCATAGGCCGATGGCAAATCCAAAAAGTAAGTTTCTCATACTTGGGCTGGTATTTGTTTTGTTGTAGAAAGTACCACACTCACACACACACACACATGTATTTGTGTTTGTGTGTGTGTGTGTATTGTACTGTATTGTTTACTGCAAATATTACATTGTTGACATCACACACACGCACACACACACATCAAGATATCAATAATGATTACCATATATGTTTGCTAACAGTAACAAGTTTAATACTGTGATGTATATATGTTTGTGCAGGCGTGTGTGTGTGTGTATTACACATATGTACTGAAAAATATACTCACACATATCAGAGAGAGAGAGAGAGTTTAGGTTGTTTCTTTATGAAAATACAATTTATAAAATATTAGCAGAACTAATATGTGAACTTGGAAAATCTTGTCAAAATAACCAAGTAATGACAATATAGTAATAGTGTTGAGTTTTTACATTGGTATTTGAGATGGTAGTGATTATAGTGAATGGAACTGATATCAGTATATTACTGTATTTATTTTGGGTAGACTTTGCAAGAATGAAATGTAGTTCAATATTTGGGGAGTGGGATGATATAAGAATGTAGAGAAGTACATGAAAAGAAAGTAATGTAAACAGACAGGTACATGTTACTGTCTGCACTGAGTACACTATTTGAAGTGGTTGGTGATAGAAATCAAGCCACTATGAGCAACTAGTGTTTGGGAGCTGTGGGTTCCAATGAGAGATGACTTGGACCATGATAACCCATCCAAATTAGGCCAGATTGGAAAACAAACATAAAATAATGCTACCAATGATGATGATGATGTATGTGTGTGTGTGTGTGTGTGTGTATGGAATCAAGTCATGCAAGTTAGAGAAAGAGTTATAGCTCAAACAACTTGAAAGAGAATTAGTTTAGATGAGATGCTATTTGGTTTTGTGACAAGAGGAAGTAGAAAGGAGGGGGGGGGGATGCTCTCTTTCTAAAAAGACAACTGCAGGAGAAATGTTTAACCAAAAGTAAACTGTTGCACTTGGCATTTGTCAACCTGGAGAAAACCATCAACAGGTTCCCTAGAAGCTAGGAGTAGACAAATAGTTAATGAGAGCCATCCAAGCCATGTCCAGGGGTGCCTGAAATGACCTTAGCCTTGTTAGTGAATTTGCTAGATGGAAACTGAAAGAAGCCCATCTTATATGTGTGTGTGTGTATATGTTTCTGTATCTATACATATGCATGTTTATGCATGTGGGTATATATGTATATATGTATATCCTGCCAAGCCTATATTTCTTGCTACCCTCTGCATCCCTGAGCCTCCACTTGTTATCTACCTGTTAATCACTTTCCCTCTTTCACCTATCTTCTCATCCCTCTCTTTCACTCATACCCCTCCATCTGCCCACCACCTATCAAGTTCACAAACTATGAATGGCCACCCTGCATACCACCCCATCATTCTACCCTACCATCCTTCACTCAACATCCTTGTATGAAAGATTCTATTGGTCCATCCCCATCACTCTACCTATGCCCACCTTCCCTTCCTCCATCCATCTCCTCACTCACTTTAGTCATCACTCTAACAATCATGTTTCTCATCTCACCACTTGTGAGGTTCTCTCACTCATCCACTGCTATCCATTACTCCCTTTCTCTGCCTCATCTACTTTTTCTCTTTCATATTATCCCCCCTCCCTCCACACCTCTTTATACTCCCTCTTCCTTATAATGTGAAATGGACCCCTTCTACTCAACCCCCTCCTCATCACCCT
Source organism: Octopus rubescens (assembly GCA_027564515.1). Lineage (NCBI taxonomy): Eukaryota > Metazoa > Mollusca > Cephalopoda > Octopoda > Octopodidae > Octopus > Octopus rubescens. The sequence continues at coordinate 39,645,571 of JAOPUL010002961.1, forward strand.
TTCCTTTGCCCATGTTCCTTCCATACTCCTTTTCCCTCAATAGTGACCACCCTCTTACACTCTCCACTTCCACACTCTTCCTCTCATCATACTTTACCCTTTCTCATCACTTTACCTAAAATCATCACTCTCTCCTATTTTCCTTCAGTTTTAAAGGTGTCTTGAGGCCCTTCAGTCTTGACATTTATAAGGCAAACTTGCTGGTGCCACAAAAAATGTACCCAGTACACTCTGTAAAGTGGTTAGTATTAAGAAGGGCATCCAGTCATAACAAACCTTGTTAAAAGAAACATTGGAGCACACCACAGTCCTCTGACTATTGGATTTTGTCAAACCCATCCAACATGGAGAACAAATGTTAGTAGATGATGTATATGCTTTATACATACATACATATATACATTCATAAATGCATGTATGTATATATGCCACTTTGTTCTCCTATTATTAACATCCTTGTACTGTCTTCTAGTTCTCTTACTAATGCTATCTTCTCTCTTGCATGCTAACATCATTTTCTTCTTATATTCTGTTATTCTCTTACTTCATCTGTCTCTTGTCTTTCATGTACACGACTACCACAGCACTGTCACTGGAGCTATTTCTCTTCATTTCTTTTCTAGTTCTAGTAAGTTCTCTACCAATGCAACAACACAAGTTTCATCATTTGTTACCAGCAGAGTTAATAGTTCTATGAACTTTTCCCATCTTATCGTTATTCTGGTTACCCTGCTTTCAGAGTAACCCCCTCCACTTCTACTTGGTCACCTATTAGAAGTGGAGAGAGAGAGAGAGAGAGAGGTAACAGAAGCTATCAACTACTTCTGTGGAACCTTTTCAGCATTGGGCAGAATTTATTTCACTCATGTTTTGACTTCTAAAGCTTTTTAATTCTTTTTGTCAATTTGCTTGTGATCCCACTGCACCTCTTGCACAACCATAGTTCACACTGAGTTAACTGTTGTTTTTCTGTAGATCCAGCTTGGCCATTTCCATGATAACAGCTGGGGCTTATGTTACTCTAATTTTAGTTTTCACCAAGTTTACTGCAAGGCCTCTCAATTGTAAGTTTTGATTTCATGCCTAGAATTTCTTCTTTAAATCTTCCACAGACTCTGCTGTAAGTGTTAGGTCATCAGCATACAGGAGTCCTTATGGACAGTTGGTCTTTATTATGGTCTAGATAGCTTATATTAAGCAGGAACATGTGAAAAACTGAATGTTAATTCACACCTATCTGCATACAAAATTCTTCACTGAACTCTTAGCTGATGTTACCTCTGGACATAGCTTCCACTACTCTCCTAACATATTCACCTCCATCCAGTTTTTCTTGAAGACCACCAGACAACTGAATGTGGTACTCTATTAAGTGGTGTTCTCTAGATCAATGACTACAAATTATAGTGGCTTTCTCTTAGTTAAGAACTTCTCTTGTAGTTGTGTCATGTCTCAACCTGGCACAAATCTAAACTGTAATTTACTTCAGCTAATTCTCTTCCTAATCAAATGTAATTAATCAAAACTCTGTTACTTTTATGATCTGCTCCATCACTTTGAAATTTCTAGAGCTGCATTTTTTCTAGATCATCTCATTTGCTCTTGTAGTAGTTAATAATTATATTGCTATGTTGTCATTGGTTATGACTCCTGCCTCTACTATACAAGTGACTAGCTAGAGTCTTACTTTGCTAAATATTTTTGTGCATCTCAGTGATAGTGCAGACTATCAATTTCAATAGCTCTTGGGTAGCCTATACATTCTCGACATAACATTTCCATGTTTCTTCACAGCTTCAGTAACAGCAAATTTACCATTGTCATTCTGAAACTTTTTCCCCTCTCAACAACATCTTGGTTGACAGCCTTGTAATGTGGACCACCTCACATTTCTTATCTTCTTTACATACAACATTAGCAAACTTCTTGTTTTTCAGCTTCTCTTGGTTCTATGTAAACTTGATGTCCTAACTACTTGATAATATTTGTTGCTGCTTTCTTCTAATCTTTCCATGCCCGTCTATTAGCTTCTATGACTTAATTTGTTTTGAGAATTTTTACCTCCAATGTTTTCATGCTAGCATGGGTTAGAGGAATGTATTATTGAGGCATTGTTTTATAGCTAAACACCCTTTCTGTTGCCGACCCTTGTTTTTGAAGTAAGAAATCTTTATTTCACCTGTTTTTGAAGGCACAAAGTGAGTGAGCAATTTGTTGACAGTTAGTGACAACTGCAACACCATTTGTAGTGAGCAACTTTCATAGACCCCCACAAGTGTAACACATACACAATCATCATCATCATCATCATCATCGCCTCCTCCTCCTCCACATTCATGTTTGATGCTGGTAGGAGTTGGCTGGTTTGACAAGTTCTGATGGGTTTAAGGACTGCATTCTGCTCCATTATCTGCTTTGGCATAGTTTCTATGGCTGGATGAGAGAAAGAGAGATGAAATTTGGTTAGGTAGGTTGCAAGAGTATGAGGAGTGGAAGAGGGGGGGGGAGATATATGGTGTTGAAAAAAAGAGAGATAATTTGGTGGTATTGAAGGTGGATTAATGTAAAATATAGATGTAGTGGGTCATTATTAAGAATGAAGAACAGGTATCAAGTGAAATGGTTACAGGTAGTAAGAATGTTAAGAGGTATCAGGAAAGGCACATATAATAACAACAGAAGAATACTGCAGTTAGGCAGGTGATGGAGGGGTCCAGCACATCTTAGTAAAACTGAGATTCTAGAAGAACAAATGTTTATATACATATAACAAACATTTATGATGTGTGTAAATGTGTGTGTGTGTGTGTATGTATATATATATATATATCATCATACATCTGCTTTCCATGCTGGCATGGGTTAGATGGTTTGACAGAGGACTGCACTAAACTCTACTGTCTGCTTTGGTGTGGTTTCTATGGCTGGATGCCCATTCCTAATGCCAGCCAGATTACAGAGTGTAAGGGCTGCCATTTACATGGTACCAGCACCAGTGAGGTCAGCTAGTAACTTGCATGACACGAACCCCTCAATTGAGGGTGGTGGCTTTTTGCCAGGTGATGAGAGGTTAGAGTATGATAGAGGGTCAGAAACAAGTGTCTTGCAGTAGGGGGTGGGGACACACGTGCGTGCATACACACACACACAGACAGACACACACACATACACACACTGTTTGTTGAGAGGGTTTAGAAAATTAAAGTGCTCAATCCATTTGAGAGTTATGACTATTTCATATACAGTATAAATGATAATGATGATATAACATTTGAGACAGCTTAATTTTCATGCTGTCACCATTTTCTCTTTTGGTCTTTGAGCTGTCTTCAGTTGGAACTCAAGGTAGCCATCAAAAGCATGAAACTTTCTGAGAAAAAACATTACTTGTGGATGAATCTAGTTTTTGTTTGGAAGGAGTGGTGATTCAACAGATTTTAAACATATTGCACCTCTTGGATTGTCACCTGTTATTGAATTTAAAGAATTGTTAATTAAGAAAATGCAGTTAAGTCTTGAAAATGAGTGTGTAATTTTTGGAGTGGTGGTGGCATGTGTGCTGTTGTTGGTAAGTGGGATGTCTAAGTCGGTTTGTGAGGATCTAGTGCTGGGGGTGTACATATACAGGCATTTTAGTGGTCTATGTGCAAGGTGGAAGTATTTTTAATTTAAAGGGGACATGAAGATTTGTTGTGGTGCTAGCCTGGTGTAGGTGATATTTTCCAACTGGGTAGAATAAATTTGTTTTCATGGATACATCTGGTAAATATGTGTTTTCAAATTTAGATATTATGGTGTTCTTTCTGCAATCTGGTCAAGTATGACATTGAACTTTCAAAAATCCTCTTCTTGATGCTGTACCCAATGCTTCCAGATATGGTTTGCTAATATTGTAGTGTTTGATTGATAACTCATGATTATAAAATCTTTTCTCAACTTCACCATCACACATACCAATGTACTTTTTGTTATTGACTGTTTGGTTTGACATGTTTGGATGACTTCAGCTTTATATATTACAAACTTAATGTTGTATGCCTGATCTAATGAGCAAAATTGTGCATTTCTGAATCTGCTATCTAGAATGACTTGTTTGGTGGGTCACTTTGAGATGACTGTTTTTATGTTTGGGCCGCATCTATAGCTCATTTTCTCAGAATACTTATTGATGATTTCCCTAATTAAACAGTTCTAGAAATGCATTAATTGCTGGCAATCAAAGGGGTTCAATATACATTTAAATACTCCTGAGTCAACTGCTCCTTCGAAACAAAAGAAATACATTCACCCACCACAAGTAATATTTTTTCTTACAATGTCTCTCATGCTACCAATCTTGAGTTATAACTAAAGGCAGATTTAAGATTAGAGGAGAAAGTGACAATAGCTTGGAATAAGCATAGCCATATGCTTATTCATGAAACTTACATGAAACTTAAATTGCTGTATCAAATGTTTTAAGATTCTGCATATTATATAAAAGATAAAAGATATGTTTTCTACACTATGTATAAGTGTAAATTGCTTTCACTACTGGAGATCAGGTCAGATAGTTGTCATGCTGATGACAGCTATTGAGCCAGAAATACATATCCATGAGTATCTTCTTATCTCCAGATAAGCCTGTCATTTTCTTTAATGACATGTCAGATTTGGGGAATCCTTCATTCTTGCAATTAGCTTCCCTTCTCAAGAGGAGCTGATCTTTAATTGCCATTTGGCAATTGTGACACATACTTAAGAGGCAGAGATAATTTTAATAAAGCAAGAATTTATGTTTATGTTATTTGACATACTTATATTTAATCTTTCATGTGTTTCAGCCTAAAGGCTGTGGCCATGCTGGAGCACTGCCAGTGTCATCATCTTTTCAATGGCTATTCCTATGTGGTTGGCTTTTTGGGGTTTGAGTTCCTTGTCATGGTGTAGGGTCATCTGGGATCTTGGACAGCAGAAGGTCAAGGTGCTTCATGAAAACATCTAAATCTTTCAGGTTTTTTGGCAAGATATTAAATATCTGTAAGCTTTTGAATCCCAAGCTATTGCAGTATCTGATTCTTACTCCAGACAGAACAGGTGGGACATTTAGGAAAGTGCAGTGGCATCATGTTTTGTGCTGGCCCCACTAAGATCTTCCATATATATCACCATATATCTCTCCTGCCTTCGCTTAAGAGAGTAGAGTCTCTCACAGTAGTTCAACTGTTTCATTGATACAATCTCCTTGGTGTAGCACCATTGAACTGCCTCAAGTTCTGCTACTATGTTGACACTGTGGGGGTGGCCATAGTTGAGAGTAAATATCCTCCATAGGACCAGCATAGTTTCCTGGTCTCTTGTTCTGAAAGTTCTCAGAATCCATTCAGCCCATTTTCACTGTCTTTGTGCGATATACATAAAACGATGCATTGGCATTCATATCAATCCCCAGTTCCCACACTCTGTTTGACTGTGGGATTGCTGCTCCTTTTGGTCCAAAGTTTGTTTGTTGTGGCATATTAGCACAAACTGGCTGATAGTAGAGAGCTTTGAATGTTTCTGCATTAAATTGAATGTTGTTTTTTCAGCCCGTTTGTATATGGCATCTTGATCTTTCTATAGAAAATGAGTGTGAAGAGGAATCTTGACTTCTTGTGCTACCTTTTGTGTCATCAGCATAGCTTGTAAGAGTGGCTGCCTGTTTAACTGACGGCACATCTAACAGGGGCATCATAAACAAGAGGGGCCCCAAGATAGTGTCCCTGAGACATTCCACTCACTATTAATGTCTCCTTGAAGACGACTTCATTGGTTGTTACAGCGTAGCTTCTGTCTTTTAAGAAGTCATGTAACGTAACCCCTCTCCCAGTTTTTCAACAATGTTGAGTTTTTGCAGCTTATAACCTATCATCCTGCTAGGGTCTGAGAAAGTCCTTTGTGTTACCTTATTGGACGAGTACTGCATTATTTGTGAAGCAGAAGTTTCAGGACATTTTTTATCCCTTATCACTTGGAGCATTATTTGCTCCATGAACAGCATATTTGTATGGTCAAACAGAGACTTTGCCTGCCTGTGCTCATGCTGTGACATACCTGAGAGGAGATGGCCCACTGGTCACCCGACATTAGGCAGGTTGAAGTCTCATAGAAGAAGTATGTGAAGACTGTCATCTAGATTGCTTAATACCTCTTTCATCATTTTGAAGCTCTCTTAGAACGAGTCCCCATAATTCTGGGCATCTGCTGGGTGATATATAGTACATATTACTATTTTGATTTGATTTGTTTCATATGTACAATCAGTGCATCATGAAGGCTAAGTGGTTAGGGTATTCAGCTCAGGATCATAAATAAGGTCGTGAGTTCGATTCTTGGTGGAGCATTGTGTCTTTGAGCAAGATACTTTATTTCATGTTGCTCCAGTCCACTCAGCTGACAAAAATGAGTTGTACCTGTAATTCAAAAGGGCCAGCCTTGTCACATTCTGTGTCAGGCTGAATCTCCCTGAGAACTATGTTAAGGGTACATGTGAGTCTGTGGAGTGCTCAGCCACTTGCACGTTAATTTCATGAGCAGGCTCTTCCATTGATTGAATCAACTGGAACCCTTGTTGTAATCGGCAGAGTGCCAGTTATTATCAGTCTGTCACAGACTGAGTTTGAGTCCTGAGAGCAAAACTACAGGTATGACATCTTCCTGAACGTGCACCACAATTCCAAATGCAACATACTTTGGTATATGTATTTCAGCATCTGTTATGTCAGCATTCAGATACGTTTCTGTTAGTGCCATGCATATTGTCTGATGACATGTAATTAAGTCTTTCAGGTGTGGGGTTTTGCATTGGTGGGATGTTACAAGGCCTCTGGCATTCAGCAATATCACAAGGGTGGCATACGGGGTGTCTGAAGTGGGTACTAGTCTGACATTTGTGGAGATGTCAGGGGTGGCCACTCTGGATCATTTGTTGTTTGTGGTGGTCGTGCAGGCTGATATGCATATCTTTGATTCTGTGTTTATTGTAGCCAAGTCAGTTGCCTTACAAACCTTTGTATCATATCCAACAAAGACTGTCACTCAGCTGCTGCTGCATTTGCATATTTCCAAGCTGGAGTCAGTGACTTGGTCTTGTGCCCTTGTTGATCCTGATGGAAGTGTTTGTCCCCTCAGGGGTAGTTCTCTTGGGGATTCGGGTGGGCAAAATGTCTAACATTCATAAGAGACTTGTGATGAGCCAATCCGCAGCAGTCCTAGTGTCTCCATGCCAGCAGGTACCATTTATATAAAACTTACAAACTGCTTGGGCTACCTTTTTCCCAGGGTTTTTGTTTTTATGAGTTCTACTTTTCTTTGTGCTCACCTTTGACCTGTAACCATCCTCGGCTTGCTTCTTTGTTTTGCTGATCATGTTGTTTCTCTTTGGGTTCATATTTAGCCAGAGTGGTAACGTTAACTGTATTGTTGCCCTCTTCTCCCACACCATCTATTCTTTACCATTAATACAGACATGTCAAATGATTTATTATACATTATAAATAAATTATTTTTCTATGATATTGGTTGTGAAACAATCGTAATCTTATGGATATCAACTGGTGAAATAAATAGATTCATCTCATATCTCCTATCTTCCTTTATATCTTATATACATATTTTATACACACACACACACATATATATATATATAAATCAGAATAATATAACATGAGGATGGAGGATATCAGGCTTTAATAGTAGATCACAAAGCCTGATATTCTCCATCCTGGTGTTATATCATTCTTATATTAATCTTATGCAGAGAGGAGTACCGCATGTGTATCAAGCACTGGAAAATATCCTATTGTAGAATAACATGTGGTAGCCAAATAATTGCATAGGAGCTCTTAAATGCATATTACGAGGATTTTACCCGAATTAGACTACACACACACACACACACACACACACACACACACACACACACACACACACACACACACACACACACACACA
>JAOPUL010002961.1:39666958-39677870 GCA_027564515.1 Octopus rubescens
AGTTTCCAGCCAAAACCGTCTAACCCATGCCTGCATGGAAAAACAGACGTTAAAAGGATGATGATGATGATGATGAAATCTCTGACAGTAAATATTTCAAGTCGATTAACATTGGCAGAATTGATTTGTTAGAATTTGACAATTTTGTTGTGGTAGTAATTAGTAATTAATCAGTCCATTGTTGTATATCACTAACTCATTATAACTAATAGCTTTACGAATTAATGTTGATACTCATTTCATTTAGCTCGTTAAAAAGATTACTGAACAATTTTATGCTGATATTATTAAGTTAATCTCTTGATAGCCATGTGAGTTGTGACTTTAAGGAAGTTATGAAATATAGTTCGTTTGTAATATTGAGATAGGGGAATGGTAATGGTGTGGTTACCCTGAAGAAGAATTTCATTTCACAAGAAATATCAATTCATTGAGTGACTTTTCTTGTTGAACAATCAGTAAAATCCCACAATCCAACAATTTCACACAGAAATATAATAGCATTCTCCATATATTGTTTCTCTCTTATTTGTTTTTATATTTGTATTCACTGCACATCCCCATGGTTACCAATATGTCACACAAATGTGTGTGTGTGTGTGTGAATGTCTATCAAATTCTGTATGGTGCTCTTAACTACCCAACATGTATGGAGGAGGAGGAGGAGGAGCAGGAGGAAGACTTCACTCCCTCAACATACTTGTGCATCTCTATTAGACTGAACTCATGTACAATAGCAGTCTATATTAACACTACTACTACTACTACTACTACTACTGGCTGAACATCAACAACATCCATGGTCTGTCTGTTCAGCTCAGCAAACTGTGACAAATTGTGAATAAAAATGTCTAATGATCTCTCTTCACACTAATCACAAAACAACAACAACAACAAAGAGGATCAGATTTATTTAAAACAGTTACAGAAACATTTAAAAAAAATAGAAATCTAGAAAACTAAAGATTTCTTTTTCTCTAACAAAACAGGCAATGTGTGTGTGTGTGTGTGCATACTGGTATGTGTATATATGTGTATATATATATATGTACACATGCACACACATATATATATATATTTTATTGAATGTTTCCTATTTATTTTTCATTTATTGTTTAGCCTGTTTTCCTGGTTTATTTATTATTCCCCTCCCCCCTCCCTCATTTCAAATGCCATTGTCTGCTCATCTCTCTCTCTCTCTCTCTCTACCATTATCTTGATTCTCTCAATTTTAGTTTCTTTTTCTTTTTTTCAACCACTTTTGCTGTAAGCATTGGAAAAAGATATTTTCATTGAAGTCCTTATGTGATAATCTCTCAACTATTTACTACATTTCAAACATTTCACTTATATTTTTCTTTCTTTCTTAATGAGAGGAAAGCTGTCTTCACCTATTTACTAATATGGCTAGAAGGAGATTATATTCAACTGTAGACTGTAGGAGAAAATATTGACCAAGCTTAATATTATGGCTTCGGTCCACTTTATTTATTAGAGGAGGTGGCTGCTGGTCTCTATAAACAGCTCCTCACAAAATTCACAATTATAACTGTTTCACCAAGTTTTATGAACCTCTTCAAGTCTTTATTTAAGTTGAAAAGCTTATTTATAAACAAGACACACACACACACACAAACGTTATTTTAATCATTTTGATGCCAACCTGCCTGAGACTGCTCTTGTGATACAAACTTCCTGTTTTAAAATGAATCCAAATTAAATGCTTCCATCAAAATTTCATGTTAATTTATGTTCTAAACATTAACTTAATAATGACAAAAGTTACTTTACTAAGTATTATTTTCAAAATTAATTGAAACAAAAGCTAAGCATTTCAAGAGAACTACAGGATTAACAAAAAAGGCAAAGCTTTTCACTCCAATATTTCTCTTCAACATATACCCTTCTCTTTGTTTACATAACTATCTTTATATTTGAATTACAAAATGATTTTGTAAACTACTCTCCATTCCTCAGTTGTAGGAGTTGTGTTATTCAGTATCCAAAACTTCACCTCTTTCCAATAAACAAGTTGACAAAGTATCATCTTTTAACCAAGGACAGTCAGTACACCTCCATTGGTCACTCAGTTTACTGGATAGTCTGCAGACCAATTGGTTCTCTTGCTCTAAGTATAGTGTTAGTTCTTAGCTTTTCTCTACATACGCCTGTAGCTATCAGGTTTCAAAACTTACTGCTATTGGATTATATATATACATTATATATTGAATAGCTGAGGCTGGTAGGATGATGTGAAGATATGTGGCTTGAAGAAGATTCTTTATCACACTTGCACCCATCCTCACACTTATGAGATATTACTGTGATGTCATAACAATATAAACTGGAATTGAGATATCCACTGAGTTGCCATGTGATTATTGGAGTGAGTGAACAACAGTGATAACAGTTGACTAACAACACTGTTACAGTTCTGAGATAAAGTGAAAGCTGGATTGGTCACAATCTAGTCTAGCCTCAGACCTTCATAGCCTGTTTCATCATATTTTACACAAGTTGTCTGTCTGTCTGTCTCCATTCTACATCAATACTGACTTTGTGAGAACTCTTGTGTTCCAATTGTCTGCAGATGTTGAGATGTTTCTTCTGTTGGCAACAATGGTTAGAAATGATTGTTTGATTATTGTCATTTCATTTGTCAGAGCTCTCGATTTCACTTGCTCCAGCTAATTCCTATAAGAGCAGATAACAACCTGTTGTCAAGGGTCTTACAGGGTCTTCAAGGCAGTGAGCTGGTAGAATCCTTAGCTTATCAAACAAAATGTTTAGTAACATTTCTTCTTATGTTCTGAGCTCAACTTTGCCTTTCGTTCTTTTAGATTCAATGTAATTGACTTACCCCCTCCTCTCAAAATTGCTGGCCTTGTGCCAGAATTTGAAACCATTATTATTATTATTAATATCATTAAGGTGGTGAGCTGGCAGAATCGTTAGCATGCTGGACAAAATGCTTAATAGCATTTTGTCCATCTTTACATTCTGAGTTCAAATTCTGCCAGGGTCAACTTTTCCCTTCATCCCTTTGGGGTTGATTAAATAAGTACCAATTTAACACTGCGGTCAATGCAGTCGACTTACCCCCAAATTGCTGGCCTTGTGCCTAAATTTGAAACCATTATTCTGTGATTAGTATCAGTGCAGCTGTGTGGTTTGAAATCCATATTTTGTGTAACGGCACTTTTAACAATTAGAATAATAATACAACAATAATAAATTTATATATTCATACTTTGAGATTTGTTTAGGGTAACGTAGGAGGAGGAGGAGGTACAGTATGTAACTTATGTTCTCCCGAAAATAGCAGAAATATCAGTAAAATAATTTTAATAACTGAAGCGGAAATAGGGTGAATTATACTACCATTAGCAAGGTTGGCCATATAACAATATTTTATCCTTCTGTCTATTCAATGAATTCATCTCCTTCTCACACACTTTGTCAAGGGTGGGTTGACACATCTGTTAATTGCTGTAGTAAATAGTGAAATATATCAAATTGGTTTGAAAACATTTAAAAAAATGGTGTGATTACAATAGATTATTTAGGAAAGAGAATATTTCTGACATTGATTTGTAGGAAAGTTGTACCTTGGTCGGTTTCAGTGTTTTCTCTTCAAAAATTGATGCCTGACAATTTCATTGATTTACTTCTAGCTACACTCACTCGTATTCACACATATTGTCTATGCAGTAGTTCCATTTTAAGTCCATCTAAAGTTAATGAGATTATAAGATTAAAGAAGTTCTCTCAATAATCTCACTATGGCTGTAAGTATTTGCTTTCAACAGGAAAAAATAAATAAATAGTCGATATTTCGGGAGTTGAATTCTGTTTCTCTTCAACTTTGACCTCTAAATTCAGTAAAATTTGCCAAACTTTATCTTCTCCCACTGCTTACAGCTTTTCCACAACTCCAGCTGGCCACCTTGTCATCTTTGTAAAACATCATCTAACACGTTTCTCTTCCCCACCCCACCCCCACCCCGCACACATTTTACCAAAATCATTTTCATTCATTGAACAACAAATTTCTGGCTCATTCATTTTTTTACAATTTTTTGTTTTTCTTGTGCTTCTACCATTCCTTAATCATCCTGACTTTATAAGCATCACTTCCTGCCTCATCATCATCATCATCACATATTGCAGTTTTTCTTCTTTCTACCAAATCATTTTTATGACATATCACCATTATTTTAATTAATACCATTAACATCTTTTATAGGCATTTGTTTTGATTCTGCTTTTTAAAATGTTTTATTTAAACCCCCCCCCTCCATTTGTTATTTAACTGCTGCCTCACAGTGTCAAACATAAATGTATCAAAGTTAATTGAGGTGGCAGAACAGTTTGTGCTTCTCAAAGACTGTCTTTATCATTTTATGTCCTTTCCCTCTTTTCTACAAAACCCATCAATGCTCTCTCTCCGCCTCATTTCCCTCTTTTCTACAAAACCCATCAATGCTCTCTCTCCGCCTCATTTTATCATCATTCATTGCATTTCTCCTCCAAAACCAGTCATTTTTTGTTTTTGTTTAAAAAATTTCATGTCTTAAGCAGTGTGTATGTGTGTGTGTATGTGTGTATATAATATAATATACATCCAAACACACTGCTTATGTACACACTTTGATTCACTCTCTGCAATAGCAGATTATTTACATCGACTCTTCATCCACTGCCCCCACCCCCCTCCTTTATAATCCCCCAAAAAAAACAAAGTACATCCTGTTGTGATGATGCTCGAAGAACTTACTGTGAAAATGCTGAAAAAAAATAAACTGTTGCAAATTTTTTAATTGAATTTTTGTTGGTTTATCAAATATTGTTGTTGTTTATTGTCAGGTGACCCTTGATTGAGCAGGTTGGGATTTAAGGGAGATTTGTCTATTATTTCTAGCAGGTTAAGACTTTACATAGAAGTTCTCTCTTACTGTTGATGATGAAGAAGGTGTGTGATTGTATGTTCCACTAAATGTTGTGGGTTCAAGTACTGGTGAAGTAAACACAGTTTCTCACCATTGCCATCTCTCGCACTGACTTTAAATTCTGACAAAATATAGTAATAATAATAATAATATCACTACCCATGGAAATGTCTATTTTGTGAAGCATTTCATTCTTGAAATGGTGTAAACAGTGTGTATTGGTAGTAATGAGGGTGAAATGAATCTCTGTCTGTCAGTCTATGAATCTGTCTATTCTGACAATAGTTTTGTCGTTAAGAAGCAACCGTGTTGAGTCAAAGCACCCAGAGTACTGTGCCGGTGCCATGTAAAAAAGCACTTGTGATGGGGCCACATAATATGACTGTGTGATCTGACATTATTTTCAGTGTAACTGACAGAATCTTATCTGTAATATAACAAGGCAGGTGATATTAATGAGAAATGTTTAGGACTCCAAATATACATTCTCAAATCAACGTATCATTATACTTAAAACTTTAGTTGTAGACTTTAAAGTTTCTTTCATTTTTAGAGGATTGAAAAGACACAACTGAAATCGGATGAAAACCTTATTTCATAACAATTTGAGGAAGTGAGAACTTGTAGCACACATAGTGGTGGGTTTCTTGCTAAAGTGGGGCTCATTATGCAACTATTACAAAAAGGGGACACATCTACCATATTATAGCAATTCGCAAATTGAAATTAGTGGCTCAACTAACACTAAGCATTGACCACACACACACACATATATATATATACATATGTATGAACATATATATATTCTAAACATAGGCATGGCTGTGTGGTAAGAAGCAACCACATGGTTCTGGGTTCAGTCCCACTGCGTGGTACCTTCGGCAAGTGTCTTCTATCGCCTCGGGCTGACCAAAGCCTTGTGAATGGATTTGGCAAACTGAAAGAAGCCCGTCGTGTATGTATATATATATATATAAATAAATATACACATATATATAATGTGCATCTGTGGTTGTCCCCCACCACCACTTGACAACTGGTGTTGGTTAGTTTACGTCCCCGTAACTTAGTGGTTCGGCAATAGAGATCCGATAAAATAGGTACCAGGCTTTAAAAAAAAAAAAAAGTACTGGGGTCGATTTGATTGACAAACATGCCCCAGCATGGCCAGTCTAATGACTGAAACAAGTAAAAAAAATAAAAGAATACATATATCTACACATACACCTATATATATATATATAAACACACACATACATAAATTAATATATACACCACCCACATACACATGATATGTATAAGTATTTTATACATGTACAGATATATTTAACATGTTTGTGTAGACTGATGGCAGGAAGAGCTTTAGTTTTGGCATGATTGCCAATAGCTAAGTCAGTACTTACAACAATTCTCTAATATTACTGACTCAGCTAACTCAACACACAAATATTATATATGCACATACATATATAATAGTAATAGACAATCGACTTTTCATCAGATCGGACCAAGGAAACAATGTTTTCCATTGGTTTTTCACTTGCTAATACTATCTCTCGGTCGCAACTCCAGTTAGAATGAGCAATGTGAAATAAAGTGTCTTGCTCAAGGACATCACACAGTCCAGGAATCAAACTCACAACCTCACGATTGTGAATCCAATTTTCTAACCACTAAGCCACGTGCCTTCACACACACACATATATATATATATATATATATATACATACATACATACATATACAGCAGTAAGCAACACACCAACAGTTTAGCTAAAATCCATCCCTATAATGTACAAACTGAAGAACACCAAAAACTTGTGGATTCCTTACAAATGATCTGGGATGGTATGTTCCATTGGTCCACAACTTTAATTTGAATGACAGGCCATACAACACCAGTTTAAGTAAAGAACCCAGTAAATTAGAATTAGCAGCAGTAAATATTTGAAAACCACACAGTTTAGAGGATTGAAAACAACCTACGAAATGATCAACCTCTTGATATATGTCTCAGCTATTACATTACTAGCTTATCGCAAAGAGCTGAAGCCAAGCAATCGAGATTTGAGCAGAAAGTCTTAACCAACATGGGCACATAATTTAAAAAGTAAAATTTTATTCCTGCGAAGAAGTATCTCACAGATCGTTGTAGTTATGAAATGTAACAGAGAGAACAACTTCACACGACATCAAGAAGACCTCAGAAAAAAATTGAAGTGGTGATTTGATGATACAGGATTCAAAAACCTGAACTCTAAACTGCACCAGCTGAAACAGCAACTCACAGCTACAGCTGAAAAAACTAAGATACAACTCTACAACGTATAAACGGCAAATGATCAATGAATTATTTGCCAGAAACCCCAAGTCAGTCTACCACATGTTCAATGCAAAAGGTTTAATCTCTGTAAAAGACACCCACACAAAAGAACAGGTTGAGGGCTACTGAAGATTTGTATGGGAAACAGATGATCAATACAGCAAACAAGATGTATGGTTAAAAGAACTGGAGCATGACTACTGTAGGCATGTACAGCAAAAAAAGTATGAAATAGATGGTGAAATATTGGAAACAATACTACAGAAATTGCCAAACAGGAAATCCCTAGGCCCAGATCTCATAACAAGCTATTTGGCTGAAGAAGTTCACCTTTTATCGGCAAGACCTCATACGGTTGTATAGGGAAAGTATCAAGGGCACACAAGAACTACCCAAATGGTTATCAACCGCAAACTATCCTCCTCATCCCCCAAAATAGCCAAACCACTTACCGCCAAATAGCCTGCTAGGACATCATGTACAAACTATACACAGGGTGCCTCAACCTGTTCTTGCAGGATCATTGTGCTACCAAAAACATTATAACACCTGAGCAAGTTGGAGGTAAGAAGGAGGTGTGGGGCTGTATACAGCAGCTACTAATCAACAAGATGATCCAAGAAAAAACAGAAAGAAATCGCAGGAACTTAACCGTAGTGTGGCTGGACTATCAGAAGACTTTCGATAGTATACCACATGGGTGGATTATCAAGGCTTTACAGCTAGCCAAAGTTTCACAACCACTAGTGAATGCTATTGAATGCCTGACCAAAACTTGGTACATCATTTTGCTCCTTAGAAGTGATAGGGAGCAAATTGAGTCGGATAGCATTCACTTCCAGAAAGCATATTTCATGGTGATAGCCTGTCGGTGTTACTCTTTGTCCTCGCATTAAATCCACTGTCATACTTATTCACAAAACATAGTGACGGGAGAAATAGATCCAGAATTATCTCTCATCTTTACTTTGTCGGTGACCTGAAACTCTATGGGTCAAATATCAACCACATAAAAAAACAATTGAACCTTATAACCCAATTTCTACAGACATTGGGATGAAATTTAGTGAGTCTAAATGTGCTTTTTTGACAGTAAAGCATGGAAAAGTTGTGCCTTCTTCTGAAGGCCTAAAAAAGAATGGCTTGACAATACAACCTCTATAGTCAGGTAACAATTATAGGTATCTGGGACAGGATGAGAATTCAGATATGATGGACCCATAAATAAGGAGAGGCCCAAAAATTAATACTCCAGGAGAGTAAAGAAAATATGGTCATCAAAACTCTCAGCTTACAACAAATATATTGCCCACAACACCTTTGCAGTGTCTGTCCTCACGCCTACGTTTGACCGTCTGAACTGGTCACTACAAGAACTCAATCAGATAGATGTTCGAACTCGCAAGCTGCTCAGTGTTACAGGAAACTTCAACATCAATGGAGATGTAGACAGGCTATACTTCCCACGCCAGGAATGTGGTCGTGGTCTCAAATCTGTATTGATGTCATATGAAGGACGTATTGTGACACTGAAATCATATCTGCTGTAAAGGAAAGAGACCAGTAATTATCTTATCCAAGTTTATGATAATGAAAACCACAACATAATTAGGCACAACTGACGAACTTGAGGAGAGGCATGAAATTAAGAGCTGATGAAGATCTCTCCCCAAGGAACATTGGTAAATTTTACAACAAAATAGAAAGATGGATCAGTTCACTGAGAAGATAGTACATGGGTACTCGGCACGATAGACGAAGGCCATATAGGGAATAAATCATATCAAAAGTTTGGCATAGAGTACTGACAAATTTATGACATCCCACTTTGAAGGCTACTCGCAAGCATTTCAAGAAGAGATCCTTGCCAAGTACCTACAGCATAAAAGGCAGAGAACATTGACAGACAACAAGTGTAGGCTGTGCAAAATCAAAACTGAAGACACCAATCACATTATTGCGAACTGCAAGAGAATGTCTTCTAGGTATTATCTTCCTATGGAAGCATCATGCGGTAGCCAGAACAGTCTGGAACAAGATAACCAAAAATAAAACACCAACAGATGAAGTTGACTATATTGAAACCGATGGAACTATGAAATGAAGACAGCCACCAAGTTAAAACACAATCGGCCAGATATTGTTCTGTGGGACCACAAGGAAAAGATATGCTCTATTGTAGAAATCAGCTGCTGTCCTCCGGACACCAATGGGGTTAGAAAAATACGAGAGAAAGAGGATATCTATGTACTATAGATAAGGAGTTTGCAAATCCAGAACCCAAGATACCCTTTCAGTTTCTTATCATTATTGGAGCAGCAGTATACGTACCAACCCGTCTGGAGCAACGTATGACTGAAACTGGGTTATTGGGGAGAGAACGCAACTACTTGATTCCTGTATTACAAATGACCACGATATCTGGAACTATAAAAACCTGCAAGATCTTCTTGAGATTTAAAGGATGATAAACAAAACAAGATTGCTTTCCTTCACAGCCTTGCTACTAAGCAGGTGGCCCACGATGCTATACGCAAGAAGGATTGTCTTGACTGCCATATAAAAGGGACACCAGAAGCAAAAAGTATCCACACTTTTAAAAATAAGAGCAGGGGTGGAATATTTCAATAAAAATAGCAACCCGGTCTAAGTACAACAGGCCTGATATGGTTCTGTAGGTCATGCATCGTTGTAGTGACCATCAAACACTGGGGAAAAGGAGAACATTTACAGAACTAATGAAAAACCCACAACTCTTATACCCAGGCCATAAATTTTCATTTGGTTCTCTTATCATAGGTGCACTGGGATACGTATCAACAGCGTTGCATAGAAACCTAGAAAAGCCTGGGTTAAAAAAGAAAAAGAACAGAGAACATTGATTCGAATTCTCCAAATACAATCGATTAGAGGCGGAGTGAAAATTTGTAAAGCATTTCAGAGATTCTCCGTTTGAAGATTCCGAAGTGAACATATATGTACACAATCACATATACATGCATATACAGAGATAGTAATGGAACATGTACTCATGTCTATTGTGACACGCACGCCTACGAATGCAAGTTTATCTATGCACACACACGTACACACAATACGTACACACAATACGTACACACAACACGTACACACATATATGCATTCATCAACCAATTCAGGCAATCAGAATCCCCCAAGAACTGTCTTGACTTAAACAAAAGAGTCTTGGCCATTTTGTTAGTAACCGGCTTGAATTTTGCAAGGGGGAAAAAATCCCAAATCACCATGTGTGTATGTATGTTTTATTTTAATTCTTCTTAAGAAAGCTCAATCCACGCTAACAAAGTGAGACAGCATTTTGAGTCAAGAGAGTTTGTAAATATGTGGTTGAGTTGGTGTGTTGGTTGAGCGGTCGATGCATACACCCAAGTGTGTGCATCTATTCACCCAAAGAATCTCAGACGAAGAATCTTTGGAATGTCTCACAAATCTTCACTGTGCCACTAATAGATTAGATTTGGAGAATCCGCGTCATTTTATTTTGCTAGTATTTCTTGATTTTTATGTAAATTTGTAGGTTCATAGCCTAATGTATGTATGTATGTATGTATGTATGTATGTATGTATGTATGTATGTATGTATGTATGTATGTATGTATGTA
>JAOPUL010002961.1:39689870-39705710 GCA_027564515.1 Octopus rubescens
AAGGTCTTGTGACTTTTGGGCTACCCTGTATGTATATATATATATATATATATGTGTGTGTGTGTGTGTGTATGTATATATATATATAATAGTGGCACATATCAGTTTAATACATTTTATTTGCTTCCAGCTCGATTCATAAACATCTCTTTCTTTTTGCCTTGGTGAAGATCTACACCCATTGAAGACAATATGTTTGTTGCAGGCCCAGGTTGGCCTGGTTGAATATTATGAGAAGCCAACAGGTTCTTCACCATATTCACATCTACGTTAACAGGCCTAAATCCTTCGTCTTCATCATCTATGTCATCAGGTGGTTGCTCGGACCCATTATGAGGCACTGACCCAGCTGGAGGGACTGATTGTACTTTTGGTGCTGGGACTGATGGTGGTGGAGGTCGTTGTGGTGGAATTGGTTTCTTTGGCAAAGACTCCGAAAGCTTTTGACGGGGAGGTGGCCGTGGTGGTTTGCTTTTCTGGAAAATATGCAATAATACTTCACTGAGACCTCAGTCAAAAATATTGATGCCTTGTTGGCAGTTAAGTTGACCAATTCAAATATACACAAACTGTGAAACAAAAAAATTTGAAATAAAATTTTAAATCGAAATTAATCATTTGAAGATTGGTGAATGTAAATAAGCAATACTCATTTCACACACACACACACACACACACATAAAAAGTACCCATGCTGATGCCACTTAAAAAGCACCCAGTACACTCTGTAAAGTGGTTGGTGTTAGCAAAGGCATCCAGTTGTAGAAACCAAGCCAAATCAGACTGGAACCAGGCACAGCTCTCCAGCCTTGCCAGCTCCTATGAAACCATCCAACCCATGCCAGCATGGAAAACGGACGTTAAAGGATTATGATGATGAATTAGCAGGGTTTCCTACTCATTGGATTATAATATAGCTGAAAACAGACAATTGTATCCTTAACCCTTTTGTGACCATATTTCTGTTGAAATACACAACCTTTGTTTCAGATAATCTCAAAAATGATGGATTTAGCAAAATAACTTTTCTTTTATTAATCTGGTGTTTGAAACAAATTAACAGGAAATGTTGATGAAAGGTTTTAATTCAAATCACATCAAAACAGTAATGTTCATATCATAGAACTAAATAAAGATGGTCTCAGATGGCTTGGCATCAAAAAGCTTCATGTAATCTTCAAGCAGAATCATCATGACAGTACTGCAAGGCAGGGCCTTTGGATGCACAGGTATGGTCTATCCAACAAGCTTCCATTCAGTTTCTGTCTACTCAAGTTCACTCAAAACTCAAGATTTTGGTTAGACGATACATAATCAAGGTACCATACAGTAGAGTCAAACCTGAGACTTCATCATTGCTGAGGAAACATCTTAACTATTTAGCCATATTTGTAGCCATTGTATATATTTGCACATATAGTAATCATTCACCATTTGTATACCAAATCTGCTCTACAACATATCAGCTTTCATCTCATAATCTGTCATTTTCTATGTGAATCAGAACTTGGTGCTTATCCTAATGTCTTTAAGGAAAAATTGAAATTTAAAGAAATATTAAGAGGTTGCACACGATGTCATAATATTATAAAACATGATATATCCTTTTTTGCAGTAGTCGTAGCATTATATATATATATATATATATTATGAGTTAATTAAGGGCTCCGAGAGGAAGCCGGTATTGCTAAAAATAGGAGTCAAATTCTCTGGTCTGCTAAAATTTATGTTTCTATTGTTATATTGACAACAAGCCGAAAACAGCCAAAATGACCAGTCTATCTGCGTATGTGCCAGACTAGACTAGTTTCGGCTATCAAAGCCACTTCAGTGACACAGCCCTCTGCTACTCGGGCAATGTGGTCGGTGGAAGTTCCACAATGGAGTTCCATAGGGGATTAGTGAAGGGCAAGAGTGACGACGTTCTCAAGGAACCTCTGAGCAACAAGAGGGATCAATTAGCTGGTCTTTTCTGGAGGACTTTCGGGCCAGGGCCTATAGATAACTTTAAAAAGTCCCTAGCCTGGCAGTGCTACTAGGGAGCTATGCCAGTCCGAGAAAGCTCTACAGGCAAGGAAGTGCTATCGGACAGACCTGTCCAAGATGTGTGCAAGGTGTCAAAACCATTCTGCATGCATTCGTCCAGTGTCCGGGAATTGCTGACTTGAGGAGTTTTGTCAAACAGTTATTGACACATGTAGGACGGATCTGGTTATCATTTAAGTCCATTGTGAATATCGCCCCACCGCCTTCTTTTGGCCTGGCAGGAAAGGTAGTTTTCCTCTGTCTGGTAGCTATGGTGAAGGAGGTAGTGTGGTGGACAAGATTGAAAGGACTGAAGACAGATACCTTTCTCTTCGACCAAGCTCTCATCGACTTTTTCAAGTTCCACTTGAAAAGGAAAGTGAGGGTGAAGAAGGAAGTACTGACCCCCAGTATTTTTGTTGAAAGGTGGGTGAATGTGGCGAGGATGGCCCGTGTGAATGGGCCTACCTGAATTATCGCTTCTAAACCGGAAGAGTTGAGAAGGAGAGATGCACCTGCTGAGGTGCCCTTGGTAGTTGGGGTAACCAGGATGTGTGGGATTCTTCGGTTGTCCCTTAAAGAAACTCCCCCCTTTGGGGATTTTATTGCTTAATTTTGTAATTATTACAGTTATTGGCCCTTGTGGCCAATAAAGAAAACATTATTATTATGAATATGTCACACAGTACCCAATATGGTGATGTTGTAGATGATATTGTGTGTACCAGGGGGTTTGTACTGTCTATCAATTCAAAACAAGGACCTCAGACAGACCGTACTTTATGTATTATGCGTGCAGTTCCAAGTAAGGCCGATTTTAAAAATAAACCAAGATTGTAGGGTATTTCAAACATATCCAGATGTTTCTTCAGGTTTGGTGGTATTGAACCCAATGCTCCTATGACAACAGGGACAACCTTCCTTTATGATTGGCTCTCACAACTGCCACATCTTGGTGATCTCAAATTTCAGGTCTCCTTTTCTCTTTCTTTCATGATATTATTTTGATCTCCTAGCACTGCCATATCGATTATTAGGCACTTTTGTTTGTCCCTTGTAAAGGTTACTATATCTGGCATTCACTACTCTAGTACCTTGTCTGTCTGGAAGTCAAAGTCCCAGAGAATCTTTTCCTTCCCGTTTTCGTCCATTACCTTTTCTGTTGTATGTTGGTACTAAGCGCCCGTTACCTCATATCCATTCTTCCGGCATAGTAGCCATGCAGGTTTTCGGATACCTTGTTGTGTCTGCGCTTGTACCCTTTCTGTGCAAGACTTTCACAAGCACTAACAATGCGAGTCTCACTTTCGACCTTTTTCCTACACATTCTGCAGAGGTTCATTGTACTTGGGTGGTAGGTACCTCTTTTCACTGAGTTGGTATTCAATGCCTGGTCCTGGCCAGCGATGATTAGACTTTCGGTCATCTTTTTTAGGTCACCTTTGCTGAACCACCTCCATGATGCTTCCTGATCTTTTAAGTTGTTAGTTTCACAATGGAAGTGACCATGTAATTCCATGCGGAGTAGTGTTTCTTCTCTCTTGTTCGCAAGATGGATTCCATTAGCATTCTCAACTCCATTGTTGGTAACTCCTTCTGCATTAGCAGCATACTGTAGCAGTTCTTGTTAATTGTTTACCAAATACTCTGCCATACTTCGTCGTCCTTCACTGTCGATGCACTCCCATATGCTAATCAGGACACGTCCTCCTTTACACCTCTTCATGTACAGTCAGTGTACATTCGCCTTAGGGTGGAGAGCACCATGCATTGTCATAGACTTTTGGGTAGTGCGATCGAGTTGGTCAATCTCCGCTCATGTCCATTTCAGAATGGGTGCACTATAGCAGGCTACAGCAACAGCCCATATTTTGATGGCTGTCACAAGTATTAATATTATTATTATTATTATGAATGCCGCCGGGGTCGACTTTGCCTTTCATCCTTCCGGGGTCGATAAAGTGAGTACCAGTTACGAACTGGGGTCAATAACATTGGCTACTCCCCACCCCCAAAATTCCAGGCCTTCGTGCCCAGTATAGAACGGAATATTAATCAATTTGATATCAATAATTGAGCTGAAAATCTGCCCAGATTAGCACAGGATAAGTAGATGTCATGTAGTAATGGATTCTTGAAATATATTCTATTTATTTATTCTAAATAAATGTTTAGCCATTATTTTTATAAACCTCCGAAATTATTCCATTTTTTTCAAGAGCATAACTATCATTGAGGAATGCTTTCATGTAAAATCAACAATGTATTTTGAAAAGTGCCAAAGATATCTTTAATCGTTTAGCTTTTACTTGTTTTAGTCATTGGACTCTATCAGTCTCTTTTGCCAAACCACTAGCTTACAGAGATATAAACAAACCAACACTGGTTATCAAGCAGTGGTGGAGACAAACGCATACACAAAGACACACGTGCATAAACGCGCGCGCACGCACGCACACGCACACACACACACACACACACACACACACATATACATATCAGTCTTCTTTCAGTTTCCATCTACCAAATCCACTCACAAGGCTCAGGTCAGCCAAAGGCTATAGAAGAAGTTACTTGCCCAAGGTGCCACACAGTTGGATTGAACCTAAAACCATGTGGTTGGGAAGCAAACTTCTTACCACAGAGCCATGCCTGTGCCTATATGTATTTATGAATTTGGAAATATTTTCTTCTAATTGTTCTTTTAATTGTTCATTAATCCCTACAAAATCTTGAAGTATCTACATTCAGGCCAAAGACAATGACAGTTTATTCACTGATAACTTGAATTGCCAAAAAGATAATAATAATAATATTACTCTCTAAAATGCTCAAGACCTCAAACACTATTTAATTTCCACTGATTTTCATCCAAACAAAAATGTATTAACTAAGATGAGGTTAACATAAATGGGTTCATTTCAACAGCAGGATCTAATTTACATCTGATTCATCCTCATCATCCACCTGTATGTCATGCTGGCATGGATAGAACAGTTCAACAGGATCTGACAAGCTAGAGGGCTTAGTTGGGCTCGAATGTCAGCTTTGGCAAGGTTTCTACAGCTGGATGCCCTTTCTAATACCAACCATGTAACACTCGGCAAACAACTTTTTGCTCTTAATTCAGTAAAAGTCATTTAATCAATATAAACTAATATATTATATGTTAAGAGTTCACACATTAATGGCAATTAAGAGCTTTGTCAACTTAATATTCATACCTGGTACAGTACTCTAGTCAAACCATCCAACCCATGCCAGCAAAGAAAACAGATGTTAAAGGAAGATGATGATGAGGAGGATTATGTGTTAACATGCAAAATAAATTCATTTTCAACAGATTTTGATGTGATGTTCCATGCTTTCATAGGTTGGTTAGAAAGGACTGCAATACAGTCGCCATCTTTCATTGGTATGGTGACATATGGGTGATATGACCTTCTACCTTCTGGTCTTGGAGGCTCATGGGTGCTGCTCTTTCTCTTCTACCCATTAAAGAAACAGTTTCTGATTCAGGAAGAGTGAGTTAATGATAGCAGTCATACTTTATTTTATTAATACCACAGGAATGAAAAGCAAAATTGACCTTGACAGGATTTGATCTCAGAATGTAAAGAGCTGGAAGAAATACCACATGGCACTTTTCCAATGATCTAACAATTTTGCCAGCTTATTGCCTTTAAATAAATAACATTTAAATAAATAAAAAAATTTCTCCATTGCAACCTAATTATAATTTCCCAAATCGTCTTTAGTCTATTTCTAGTTTCCAACTCAATATTTCTGCACCCAGCCAGGTCCAGGTAATAAGATTAATACCAATATATGTTCAATAACCTCCAACACCCCAAGATTTACCTACAACACTCAGATTGCTACAACACAATCATTAGATCATTTCCATACCGCATAGCCTAGTGGTTAGGATGTTGCACTCACAATTGCCAGATCATGGGTTCAATTCTCATACTGGGCAACATATGTTCTTGAGCAAAACACTTCATGTCATGCTGCTCTAGTGCTTTTGGGGGGACCAGCATGTCAAAGAATAGACCCAACGTTTCCTCTGTGTGTCATAAAAGGCAACTAAAAGAGGTTGAGGTAGGATTTGCACTCCAACTTCAGAAAACCCTCACCAGCAATGACTATCCAAACAAACCCATGGATTGAAGAGTTGGAGGGTTGTTAGTGCCTGAGTGGTGCAAAGGAATCATCTGCCAGGAGTAGTAGGGAATCACCAACAAATGGTGAATGCAACAACGCCCACCCTGTTATGGCACATGCTCCTATACTACTTACCTATTACTCTGTTTAACCCTGCCAGCTGAGGAGTGAAGACAATATAGGATAGAGAAGACATGACAACCTCTCTAATGCTGGTGCTGCAGTAAAATGTCTTCAGTACATTCTGTAAAGGGATTGCTGTTAGGAAGATCATAGAAAGTATATCAGAAATGGAATATATGGGCAAGATGTGGTCGTTCAACCTATCTTTGAGGACATTAACTCTGAGTAATAACTAACTCAGTCTGTGATGATGATTCCAACTGATCACCATGGAAAACTGGACATAAAAATGATGATTATGATGATGAATTGGCCCTTGGGTAGCTTGAGTGGGGTTCATTCTATTGGATCAATTCTCTAATATGAAGATAACTGCTTCCTTTCATCCCTCGGGGATTGGATGCTCCCAAAAAGGGTCTTGGGTACTGAATTTAGTCTTCTGATTAAGCCTTTTACACCCCCCCTCAAACCCCCTAATTGTCCTTTGTCATACCAACAATTAATTAGGCTCTATGTTTACATTACTTTGTTTCTGTAATCAGGCAAGAAACACCAGTGTTGTTGTTGTTGTTGTCTCTGCCCTCCCATTTTTACTTCAAGCAATATTATTTTCTCATCTCATCTCTGATGTTTCCCTAACTGTTATTAAATCTCACCGGACATCACAAGTCATATTGACCATTACATCAGAATTGGTGGTGTTATGGCATGACTAAGCTTTGGATTCAATTCTAAATCTTGTAGCGAAGAATGAACTAACATTAAGTGAACAATAGATCTTTCATCCTTTCAATAATAATATTGATTCGGACGTAGTGGAGAACACACCATTAAACTTTGGTTGTGTAGAAAACTAATCAGAGTTGAGTATTGGCATCACATGTCGTGTTGAGGTCATGAACCAGGCATACTGGTTGAGCCGACAGTCTCCTATAAATAGACACACTTTGTGTTTTCGTATAGAGTCTCTCTCCACTTTGACTCCAGCATGCACTCCAATCTTGTTGCCAACACGTGCATATCTAGTCTCAATTCCTCAACTACACAACATGTCACCTCGTGTGTTTAATTCCATTTGCTTCCAACATGCATGCACATGCATACTCATACTTTAGTCTCTACACACATTCTTCAACAAAAAGACATCAGCAATTTGTGATGGTTTTTCTTCTATTCAACACATTACATGTATTGGAAGGTTCAACAATAAATCTCATTTAACAGACGAAGATATGATGAGTTATTATTTTACACACAGCCTAAACAACATCCTTCTCATTCGACATTCAAACATCATCCCATTTTTGTCATTGTTAAATTGGTGACCCCTTACATTTTTGTCTTCGTTAAAAGCTAAAACCAATTCTTTAGACTTAATTGAGACATTTAATTCCCTGCTGTTAGTTTTCAAGTCACAGTCACTATGCTGTTACTGGTTACTTCACCCCAACACATTGTCACACATCAGCCAACTTCTTAATGTGACATAGTTTTCACAAATCAACTTCAATGAAGAAGAATTCATACATGTTTGTTATTGAATCTCTAACCCTAACCCTAACCCTAACCCTGTACTGGCAACACTCTGTCAGTTATGACGGCAAGGGTTCCAGTTGATCTGATCAATGGAACAGCCTGCTCGTGGAAGTGCCTGAACACTCCACAGAGATACGCATACCCTTAATGTAGTTCTCAGGGACATTCAGCATGACACATAATATGACAAGGCTGGCCCCTTTGAATTACAGGTACTTATACTAGTACAACTCATTTTTGCCAGCTGAGTGGACTGGAGCAATGGGAAATAAAGAGTCTTGCTCAAGGACACAATGCACTGCTGGATATCAACCTGATGACCTTATGATTGTGAGCCAAATACCCTAACCACTCAGCCATGCACTGTCCCAACACCCTTTCTCTCCCCATCTGACTGTCTTAAGTTTCTCTTGTTTGCTTCAGCCTTCAGAGCAATGCCGTAAAACATGTGTTTTGGTGCAGTATTTGCAGGAATGGATTGACAACCATGAAAAGATTGACGGTGAGGAAATCAACTTTGTTATGTATGTCTGGCTGAGTGATTCTTTGAGTGTGAGATGATAATTAATTGTTCCTCATTAAGTGATGCCATAATTGCAAGTGATTACTGTTTGTCTTTACATCTTCTTTTCTTTTAGAAGCAGGAACTCTATCTATTGCAAACCATTCCACTGGCATCCAGTTTATTGGACCTAACATCATCTGTAAACAGGACATGTGGTGGACAGACCAATTATTTCTCCATTCTATCTACTATATTCACTGGAATATAACTTATAGCCAAAACCATTCTTTCCCTGGGCCTCTTATTGTTTTGGTCTCAGTTAAACAAAATGATGAGCAAAAGTGGCATATTGTTGCTAACGTAAGTAAACAAGAGCTTTTCTTTGAGGATATTGCTTATAGCCTTTTCAGGTTCTCAGGGAGTTTGTCGTGTGGCCCCGGGTGAAGCCTTGGTCTAACAAAGACACTCCAATTACAAGCACCAGAGGAGCATCAATAGGCAGTCATTCGGCCTGTCAGAAATACCAGCTAAATGTCCTTCACTGGGTGACCGGCCATATCAAAATAGAAAAGATTGGTGAAAAATTCTGAAATTCTGTTGGTTTAATAATTGTAGGGAAATCATGGGTAAAAGGGTGGGTAAGGTCCTGGGGTACTTGAAGTTGTTGGATATGAAGATTGGGGGTGGAATTGCTGTGAAATCTTCCACAAATCATAACATTTTATCATATAAAGAGAACACACAGGACAATGGAGTCCCTAACGAATGGTGATCATGGTTGGAGTGTCTTTAATCAGGTCTGACCCAGAAATTAACAACAATAGTCAGCCCCTACCCCCTCACTGTCCCCTTTTACTATCTGACAACCCACACCAACTGTCTGTCCCCAATTTGTAGCTGTCCCTATACGAACTGACGTTCCCTACTTCTAACCTTTCAATAACTAATTGTGCCCTATATCTACCCCTTACAGCCTCTGCCTGTCCTTCCCTATTACTACCAATCCTTCTCTTTTCCTATAGACCAGTCGTCCCCTTTTCCCAGTGAAACTGGACTACAATACGAAATACTCTCTACGTCTGACTGCTGTCGGCCAGCATGGTATTGTTGGCATGGGCTCAATAACATGGACAACACACGTTCCAGGTAAGGACAGTTTGGTCACCCTTTAAGGATCAAGTGCTCAACACATAGTCACGGTAAGGACAATTTTGTCACCAAGTACTCAATACTTGTGTCAAGCCTGGTGCGTCATGCTAGTGGTATTGTGCAACCCAGTACAGCTGATTGCATTAGTTAGCAATTAATATGAACCTTTATTTAGTTTACTTGGTGGGTGGACACCAAGCAGGATTAAAAATAAAACTTGTGAGGGGATATAAGAACATCTAACAGGGAGAGGAGAGTAAGAGGGAGAGGAGAGTAAGGGGGAGAGGAGAGTAAGGGGGAGAGGAGAGTAAGAGGGAGAGAAGAGTAAGAGGGAGAGGTGAGTAAGAAGGAGAGGAGAGTAACAGGGAGAGGTGAGTAAGAGGGGGAGAGGAGACTAAGCTATGTTCCTATTAAAATATGATAACACATACAATGTTAAAATACTGAATTGGTTAGAGTCTAAGAGAAACCCTTAATTTGGTTGCTAACTGGGTAAAAGAAAGTGGGAAGCTGGCTGCATCTCTTGTTATACACTTTTGGCCTCGTTTTTGAGTGAAAGTATACCCTCATTGGTAGGGGTATAGTGGCCAAGTGGATCAGGGTTTGAACTAACTGAATCTATTGAAGGTGGTTTTGTTTTTTATGTTGGAGGGGCTGAACTTGTAATTTCCACACACTCTGCCTACGAGTATTACATTAGATGTGTGTGGAGTCCTTTACTACACACATGCTAATTTAGTGAGTATTTAGTTCAGTTGAGTTAACTATTTTAATCCTCTTTTATCAAAATCAACGAAAGTCCATCAGTATGTGTGTATATGTATGTGTGTGTGTGTATATATATATATATGTGCATGTGTGTGTGTTCGGGTACAGTGTATGGCGTATGCATGCATAGGTGCATGTCTGTGTAAGTGTCTGTCCATGTATAAGCGCATGTGGGGTTGAGGGTAGAAGGGGTGGTGGTGCATGTGTTTATATTTGTTTTTGTTCATGTGTATGTGTTTGTGTTTATATTTGCGTATGTTTTGCGTTTGCGTTTATTTTTTTGTTTTTTGTTTTATATATATTATTATTATTATTAGTGTGTTGGTTTAAGTTAGTGTATGACCTCGTTAAGTGCTCATTTTATTTGTATCTTTATATTTTTTGTATTTGTGTATTTTTTGTTTTTTGCATGTTAGTGGGTTAGTGTGTTAGTATATTTATGTGTGTATATATGTGTGTGCTGGGCTCGTGTGCAGGGGGTCAGAAGTAGGGTACGGATGCAGGGTGTATGTAGGGAATGCACAAGACCGTGGGATGTGTAGAGGTATTTGAAGGAGTGTGTAGATGGTACGCAAGGCCATGGAGATTAACCTGCACAGGTGCTGCTGGGTGGTGTTTGGTGAATTAGTATATCAGTTTGTGTGTATGTGTTTGCAAGCCCCGTGTGTGAGGGAATCGCGGGGCCGCCTGTGCAGGTGCTGTTGTTTAGTGTCGTGTGTGTATGTGTGTGTGTATGTGTGTAGGCTAGAAAACTGCTATTAAACTTGTGTGTGAAACAAAATTACCTTCTGGTATTTATTCTGCCCCCTGAGTGCCACAACTCCCCCTCCTCCATTGTCAGTATTTCCACCAGTGGCCCAGTGATTGATCCATTGGTCTGCTGTGGTTGACCAAAAATTGACATAAACTGAATAAAAGAATTGGTCAGTGTAGTTACAGTGCAACAGTTGGATTGAGGTGAGAGAGACGAAGGGTGGGAGAATGGCTGTTGTGTGTGAATCAAGTGTAAGTTGATTACAAACAAGATGGTCAGTTTTGTTTTGAACTGTAGATTATTTTCATGTCTTTCCAGCCATGTAGTGACCATGATTGACCTGTTGCAAATAGCAGCCAAATACCTCTTAAATCATACTCTTTGGAAAAAAGTTACTCATGGGATAATGTAGTCTTAGATATACAATAACTGAAAATAAAAAAGGTGGGATGATCATATCTGGAAACTATTTGATCATATGTCTTTGATAAAGTATGACCTAGGGTTAAATAGCAACAACTTCATCCTTGTATATTATTTCTCACCCCCCCACTGCCACCACCACCACTACCTCTCACTCTTTCTCTTTTCAGACTACCTCTTACCACAACCTATTCACAAGCTAGAGGTGATAGGACAGGCACTGGATGAAGACACTATTACAGCCAAGATTAAATGGGAAACAAAACGAGGTAAATAATATTTTCCTTTCACATATTAATTGTTTTAATGTCCTGTGACAATCATTTTTGATGTCTTCTCCATGGCACACTATAACATAACACTGTTACATTTCTGTCACATTGTAACATGTCACTGTCACACTAATATCCTCTCTTCTCTTCTCAGACCAAAGCTGTTTCTATAAACTCAAATGGACCTCCTCCACTAAAGAGTTCAACTCGAAGAACCTGGTAGTGAGTATACTTACTGTGATGGTGGTGGTGGTGGTGGTGGTTCGCTTCAGATCAGCTCTTTTTGAGCAAACATGTTCAAAGAACTGCCAGCCATGACCAGCCCATCTTTTTTACACCAAGGGGGGTGCAAGCATGGCTCTGTGGTTAAGAAGTTCAGTTTTCAATTGTGTAGTTTTCAGTTCAGTCTCTCTGTATGGCACTTTAGGCAAGTCTCTTCTATTATAGCCCTGAGCCAACCAAAGCTTTGTGAGTGGATCTGGAATCTAGTAGACAGAAAAAGGAAAGAAGCCCGGTGTGTGTGTGTGTGTATATATGTATATATATAGAAAGTGAGAGAGAGAGAAATATATGTGTTTGTGTCTCCTTAACAGCTAGTGGGTTTGTAACAAATATCCCCATAATACTAGTGGTAGCATTTGTTTGTAATCTTCCATAAAAACATATCCAGTCATTGAGCTGTTCATGTTTGAGGACTAAAGGAAATATTAGTCTATTTGGAAACAGATGAGGGTGGCAACAGAAAGGCAATCCAGCCATTGAAAATCAGTCACAATGAATTTCTTCCAATCCATGCAGAAAATAACGGTAGGGTGTGATTTGAAGGAGTTTCGGCTGCTATTTCTAATAAGTTAAGTGATTTTCAAGAGTATGGTGGTAGAAACATAGTCGAATAAACCATTAACAAAATAATGGTCTTAGGGCTTTTATGGGAAGGGGCCATTATGGTGTGATGTTCTGCTGAGCAGAATCCTGCAATCTGCGGTGAGGGACACAAGGATGATGATGATGAGGATAATAATAATAATAATAATTTTAAGGCATTGAGCTGGCGACATTTCGTTTGTCTTTATGTTCTGAGTTCAAATCCCACCAAGGTTGACTTTGCCGTTCATCCTTTCAGGGTCTTGAAATAAGCACCAGTCAAGCTTAGTGGTTAGGATATTCAGCTTACAATCATGAGGTCGTGAGTTTGATTCCTGGCAGTGCAAGACTCTTTATTTCATGTTGCTCCAGTCCACTCAGCTGACAAAAATGAGTTGTATCTGTAATTCAAAAGGGCCAACCTGCCCCCTTTTAATCATCATCATCCTCATCATCATCATATATCCGCTTTCCTAAAAGGGGACAGGTTGGCAGAACAAAAATGCTTAGCAACATTCCATCTGTCTTATGTTTCAATAAAATAAGTACCAGTTAAGTACTTGGGCTGATATAATCAACTTAATAATAATAATAATGGTTTCAAATTTTGGTACCAGGCCAGCAATATCAGGGCAGGGGTAAGTCGATTACATCGACCCCAGTGTTCAACTGGTACTTATTTTACTGATACCGAAAGGATGAAAGGCAAAGTTGACTTTGGTGGAATTTGAACTCTGAATGAAATGTTGGTAAGCATTTTGTCCGGCATGCTAACAGTTCTGCCATCTTGCCACCGTAGTACTTTATTTTATTGAACTCAAAAGGTTAAAGGAGAAGTTTGACTTCAGTGAGATTCTTAGAAACTAATGAAATAAAAGGTTTTCTTTCTTACAAACAATGGCATCTCTTTGTTAGAATTTCTCATTTCAAAAATGAAAATGAACCACCATCACCATTTTATGGAAAAAGAATTGTTTTCAACAAATTAGTTTAGAAAATTTGCATAATTTCCTGCTGCCTTAATTAGAATTTAACTAAGTTAAATAGTTATAATGTTTTAATTACATGTAAATAATTTGTTTATATTACTGACTGGTTATATAAAGGTTTTGTTTAATAAAGTTGTAGCATCTGACCTGGGAATCAGGGGTCTGGGGGGAAAAAAAAACTGAATTAGTAATCTATTATCATCAATTCAATATATTTTATTCTATTTTAATATCTTGTCAGACAATGGAAGGGTTGAGACAGAATCTTTGCTGGGCTATGATTAGGGCAGTCATTTGTCATAATCTGGTTCAAGGTAGAAGTAATAATATTAGCAATACAATAATAATAATGTGTTTATGTCTGTG
Source organism: Octopus rubescens (assembly GCA_027564515.1). Lineage (NCBI taxonomy): Eukaryota > Metazoa > Mollusca > Cephalopoda > Octopoda > Octopodidae > Octopus > Octopus rubescens. The sequence goes on from JAOPUL010002961.1 coordinate 39,703,812, forward strand.
TCTTTCCTAATAGTGTGTCTGTATTTTTTCCTTAGCTGCCCCTCAAGCCAGAATACACTATAAAGGGTCTTCACTTCTCTGACCACTACAACCTATCTCTGATGACCACTAACCAGCAGTTTAACCAGTTCAGTATTCCAGTAAATTTATCATTCACCACACTTTCCTGCCTCACACTCACCAATTTTAGCTACACTCAATGTGGTAAGTACTCTCTCTCTCCCCCTCTCTCTATTTAGTAGTATAATTATTAGTAACTTTATATGTAACTATTTTGTAATAAAAATAAAATATACTTCATGAATACTTCTTTTAGTTCATTTATAAACAAAAACAATTGCAATAATGTATGTATGTATGTATGTATGTATGTATGTATGTATGTATGTATGTATGTATGCATGCATGTATGTATATATGTATGTATGTATGTATGTATGTATGCACGCATGTATGTACATATGTATGTATGTATGCATGCATGCATGTATATATGTATGTATATGTATGTATATATACATGTGTGCGTCCGTGTGTGTATATATGTGTGTATGTGTGTGTAATTATATAAGCCTACATTTGAAGTTGCTTATGATAATCCTAGGTATTATGATAATCCTAGATAATTATGATAATCCTATATAATTATGATAATCCTAGGTAATTACGATAAACCTGGATAATTTTGATAAACCTGGGTAATTATACCAAATGTTTATTGGTTTTAAAATTATCTACCATTCATCTTATTAATAATGAAATAAAAAGCATTTAAAAAGCATTTGCTTATTAAAATCAATGCTCTGAATATTGTAATGAAAGTCTTCGAGCATACCTCTACATAGAAGCATCACTAAAGAAGCATTAGAGATTGTAAAAACGTCAGAACTCCCTCCTACGAAGATATCGTAAGTGAATGATGTTGGAGGTAGATGATAGCTGTACTGGATGCGGTGGTGGTGGTGGTGGTGGTGGTGGTGGTGGTGGTGGTGGTACAACTATATGATGTTGCCGGAATTTTATGTAAAGGTGTTTAAATTCATTCATGCTGCTCTATCAAATCTTCCGGATACTGATTATCTAAACCTTTACGCAACACCTTATTCATTACTTGCTCATTTTATGTTTTCCTCTTATTTACTCAATCTGCGTGTTTTAAGGGAACCGAGTGTTTACTGCTTCATTACTTTTCTAATGGAAATGCGTGAATGACTACAGTTCTTTGAATGTGGATATTTCGAATTAACGCCAAAATGTTGTCTTTTATTTGACAAGTGTAATCTACACAGGAATACTTTGTCATCAAAGAACATGAAAGTGTTTTTCTTTGGCTTCAAACACAGCATTGTTTATTCAACCGTGTGACCAAAGCTTCATACAAGCTTTAAAAGCTTATTATTGCAGAGAAATTTGCACAAGAATTTTAACTGATTTCTATGATATCCGAAGCCAAACTGCTATACATGCAATTGCAAAACAGATATTCAATTTGTGGTGCATTGCATAAATTAGTAAATGTCATGTAAACCCAGCACTTATTCTTGAGCGATATCATGTGAACCAGAATATTTATATTAGCAAAGTCCTCATAGATTAGTTCTGAACAAGGTACTTAGTTTAGTGGTATCTACGTGTAGTAGCACCAAATTGCATATAGAGACGCACACATAATAATGATTTATGCGTCACCCACCATGTACTAGAAAATAGACGCTAACTTTAAAGAGGTTGGATATGAATTTTAAACTTTTTACTGTGCAAATTTAAACAGATGCAAATACATACTACCTTGTATATACACACGCATACACACTCACACATATATCCATATATATATATATATATATCTATACATATATATATATATATATATATATATATATATATTTATCCTGCTTT
>JAOPUL010002961.1:40351302-40362194 GCA_027564515.1 Octopus rubescens
AGCGTGTTTATCCCTATTATCTTATTTTTAGCATTGAGTTCAGTGTTTAATATTAGTCTAACTCTTCTGTAGTATTCACTCCTAATTTTCTCTTTCATATGTATGTGTTGTATTTTAGCTGTTTCGTCTATTCCTAGATATTTGTATGGGCGATTCTGGTCTAATTCTCTGAATTCTGTGTCTATGTCGAGTGCAGTGTTTTAACTTGCCTCTTCTCAGTGTCACTTTGGCACATTTGTCCAGCCCCATGCTCATTCCAATGCTCTTGCTGAAACTATGGACAATTTTTAGAAGGATTTTCTGTTCTGTGGTATTTCTAGTGAAAGTGCTTAAGTCATCCATCTATAGGAGATGGTTTATTGTTTGTCCATAGCATCTGTAACCCACGGTGGTCTCATTTAACAGGTTTGTTAGCGGGGTCAGAGCAAGGCAGAAAAGCAGGGGTGACAGCGAGTCTCCTTGAAAAATTCCTCGTCTTATGGGTATAGGGCAGGTTTTAATGATTTGTGCTTCATTTTACAGTGTTATACTGGTTTTCCAGTTTTCCATTGTATGGTTGATACATTTTAGTAGTGTTGGAGTTACTTTATTTATGTGGAGAGATTCCAGTATCCATGAGTGTGGGACACTGTCGAATGCTTTCTGGTAATCAATCCAACCAATGTTGAGGTTTATCTTTCTCTTCTTAAAGTCCTCTATAATGGCCCGATTTACCAGAAGTTGCTCCTTACACCCATACACCCCTCTCCGGCACCCCTTTTGTTATTCTGGTAAAACATTGTTGTTTTCCAGGTGTATTATAAGCCGGTTGTAGATGACTGATGTGAAGATTTTGTAGGTAGTTGATAGGCATGTTATTGGCCTATAATTTTGTGGGTGTATGGTATCTTTGTTTTTGTGAATTAGGGTGGTTTGCCCTTTCAGCATCCAGTTTGGTGTTGATTCTGGTTTGCTTATTATTGAATTAAATGCTGCCACTAGGTGAGTATGGATATAGATGAGGTGTTTCAGCCAGAAGTTGGTGATTTTGTCTATCCCTGGAGTTTTCCAGTTACTGGTAGTCCTCAGTGTGTCCGTGATCTCTTGGCTTGTAATGGTGAGCCATACCTGTAGCGATATTTTGCTCTTCCTTTCCTTTTCCCTGTTTATCCACTGAGCATTTTTGTTGTGTTGTTTTTCTTTGCTTCATATTCCTTCCCAGTATGACCGAATCTCTGGTGTTGTTGGCATGTCATCTATTGATATGGTTTTTTTGTTTAACTTTATGTAGAGTTTTTTTGTGTTTATTTTAAATTTTTAAATTCTCTATTTCTTGGAAGAAGCGTACACGTTTTTCGTACCTTTGTATGCGGCATGTTTTTGCTGTCATGTCCTGTTTAATTTTTTCTTTTACCTCCCAGGTATCTTTATTTTTTTATGTTGTATTGTTTTGCTATATAAGTCTTCTTTTTATTTTTCATGTTTGATCCCTCTTTCTCTAATTCATAGTCAGGATAAGTATTTCTTCTGTTTTTTTTAAATTTTATTCATTATGCTCTGTTTCCATTTGGGGTTTGGAGTTTGGCTGTTTTGTTTTATCTTCGGAAGGGCCAGGGCCAGTTTCCCTGGATACCACTACAGTTGCTGAGTAGATCAGGTCATTTAGTTTGTTGATATCTAGGGTATCTTTTGATGTGGTCAATATTTCTTGTAGGGCTCTGTTGTATCTATCTATCCTTTCAAAGAGTTGTTTGATTTTTGTAGTTTGGGGAGACGTTTACGTTGACTCATATTTATCGACTTTGTGATGTTTTATTTTATTTTTGTTATTTCTTCAGTCGATTCATCCCCATCATCGATTATAGCTGGTCTGTCATGGTGTGTGTTATTTTGTTTATTGTTGTTTTGTGTTTGAGCATTTGCTTGTCTATGTGTGTTGTTGATTTGCTGTACTATTTATTCCTGGTTTGGATAGCTATGTAGAGATGTTACTATGGTTTAGTCTTTTATTTGCTGTATGCATTGTTACTTCTGTTGTGAACTTTTCTTTCTTTTGCGAGGTCTTATGCGAGGTCTTATAATGTCTGATGTGATATTTTTGTCTGATTGTAGCCCATTGTTTTAAGTTGTTTGGTGTTTTGTTTTATTCTCAGTGTGTATTTTTTCTATTAGTTTGACGACTATTTCTATCTTGGGCACTTTGCTGTGTCGTAGAATATATCGCCGGATGTTTCCAATTGTATTTTCCGTGATATTTTCCCTTATAGCGATATTTCTTCTTCTCCCTATTTCGTATGTTTCTTTTAATATTCCTGTGTGTTTCGAGTATAGTGTTGCAGTCTAGAATGCATATAGTACTTCAACGTAGTCGTCAGTTTTGAACTGTATCAGAATAATGTATCAGAATTATTATTATTATTATTGTTGTTGTCTGGACCTGGCGTCCACGTGTTCGAAGCTCCATAAGTTTTTCCAAAAATTGTTATTACATTGTTTTATTTTCAATTTTATTGAACTATTGTATTAATAACCCTGCTCGCCGCAAGTGGGGCTAGCTAGGGGTGTCGAAAATTCGCCCTTTAAGGGCTAATTTTGAGTTTTAAAAACTCAAAATTCAAAAATATTATTTTTTAAAATTAACATGGCTTCTCAAATCGAAGGGAAAAACAGTTGTTGGAATAGCCATTTCAACATTTCCCTCCCTCCCTCCGCTACCCAAAACAATTGAGAGGGAGAGGGAGAGCAGCATCAACAAAAACAACAATAACATCTCATTCTTTTATTAGCCACAAGGGCCGGCATAAAACAATATTAAATGAAATGATACAAACAAAGAAACAACACAATACGAGACAAAGAGTTTTACATCGTGTAAACAGTAAATAACAATGAAAAAAGAAAGAACAAATTAAAACTCCCAATAAGAGAGGCGCTTTGAGGCCCTTGTGGAAAACCCCACAAAAGTCACGGGTACCTGATCAACAGGGCAAGAGCCCTTCTTTTATTTTCACAGGCGAAGAATCAATACTTCATGTCTGTAGTAGAACCAATATTTTCATCCTTGTAGCAGAACCAATACTTCATGTTTGTAGCAAAATCAACACTTCATGTCTATAGCAGAAACAACACTTCATGTCTGTAGCAGAACCAACACTTCATGTCCGTAGCAGAACCAACATCCCACGTCTGCAGTAAAACCAATACTTTCATCCCTGATGTCCATAGTAGAACCAATATTTCACGTCTGTAGCAGAACCAACACTTTCATCTCTCATGTCTATAATAGAATCAATATTTCACGTCTGTAGCAGAACCAACATTTTCATCCCTATAACAGAACCAACACTTCATGTCTGTAGTAGAAACAACATTTTATGTCTGTAGCGGAACCAACAATTTACTTTCATCCCTGTAGTCTGTAGTACAACCAACACTCAACACTTCATGCCTGTGGTAGAACCAATATTTGTTTCTTCGTTTATTTTCATCCATGCAGTAGAACCAATATTTCATGCGGAGCACAAAAATTCACGTCTTGACACGACTACAACAACAATAACATCACCACTAACACCGACAAAAGCATAAAGGAGGGAACGGAAGAAAACATCAGCACCACTACCACCACCATCACAAAAACCATCCAAAGCAAAAACAACTACTACAACAATAATGAACAGTAATGAACAGGAAAGAGAAAAAAGTCCATTAAGTCGAACACCTGTTTTACAAGACAGCGAAAAAATAAAAACGACATTTATGCCAGCTTTTTCTAAACCAACGCAAAGCGGTTTCACTTCCATGTGTCGCCCAACAGAGGAGATTCAGTTGACAGAAAAGGAGTTAGTTAGTGCCAAAACTCATCTAAACAGGAGTGGCAGGATTGTCCACCTCAACACACCAGAAGAGGTGCTAGAGAGGACAAAAATTGCACTGTGATATACCGATGTATATCAGTAAACAGCAAAAAATTAGAAAGAGCTACGCAGGCTCAGGTCGAAAATACCTGAGGTCTGTGTATCATCTAAAATCTTATGTCGCCCGTGGCAAAGCCTTTGGCACAGTGCAGGTTAGGTTCCTAACCGAAGAACTGGCCAGAGAAAATGCCACAACTAACCTAGTGACTGAGGAGATCCACGTGATCCCTACATACCTCGGTCGGAGGGTTAGCAAGGTGAAAGTGGCGGAGGTACCACCAAAAGTGGACATCTCCCTGCTGGCAGCAGCCGCGTAATACGGCTTAGAAGAAAAATAAAGATAATAGAGGCCCTGAAAATAAAGAAGGAAAATTGGTTGGGTACAGGGATGGAACTCTTGTTGCTTGCAAACTTCGCAACAGCACAAGAGATTCCAAATATCATACAGCTCCCTGGAGAATCCAAACTGTTTGTAGCAGTAAAGGGCAGAAGGCCGAGGTGTCACATTTGTGACGAAACATGCCACTTAAAGACCTTCTGCCCCAGACAAACCAAAGACAAACCTGCACTGCTGCAGACACAACAACAGCAACAAGAACCACAGCAATTGAAGCAACAGCAGCAGCAACAGAACCCCCTTCAAGATAACACCCACATACACAGAACAAAACAAACTAACCCTTCAACATTTCCCCTGCCCTATGCCGACCAGTCAGACATGTCCTGTGCAGAGGCGGACGATGAACAGCCTAAATGACAAATGGTCGGTAGATCTAACAAAAAAAAGAAACAAGAAGAAACAAGACCGCATTGACATCAACATAAAAAAACTGGCAGGTATAACCAGAGTGGGGAAACACTTTCGAAAACAAAAACACAAACATCCCCCCACCCAACAGCAGCCACACCAATACCGTCAACAACATCATCCCTATCACTAACATCTCCACCACCATTCTTACAGACTCCATCACAAGCACAACCCAATTCACAATTTACAGACCGCACACCCCAACAGCAGCAACACTCAAGCATAATAAATTACACGGCAATAAACACGAACAACACAGAACTGATGGAATATATATGTAACCATACATACATCGCACACACCAATTCCATCACACCAACAAACAACACACCAAAACACATAAATGTCATTCAAACATCCCAACAGACGTACACAACCCTAAAACCCAATTATTCTGAAGGAATGGGGGCTTTCATGAAAGATGTTAATAGAAGGTTCTACGCCGAACTGCTTGTGGAAGCAACTACACCTAATCATGGGGACGGAAACCATCCGCGCCTCAACAGCAAAATCATATCACCGTAAGCAACGTTTTCCGCATTTAATCCTTTTTCTAGCATGGCCATGCTTAAGATAGGCAGCTTAAATGCACGTGAACTGGGGTCACCTTGGAAACAGGGCCATCTACTCAGTGACCTCAGATCAATAAGCGTCGATGTAGTGGCCATCAGTGAAACCAGACTCTCCCACCGGCAACCGTTCCTGCCCATTTTCGGTGGATACGAGATTTATCTATCTCCATGTCAACCGAGGATGGGAGGTGGAACTTCGGTGTTGTTCCGGAGAAGTCTGGACCTCAACATAAGGACTATCTTCCTGAACCCAGAAGGTAAATTGGTGGCCCTGGACGTGAACAGTAGTGAAGGGGGTGCACTCAGACTGGTGGCTGTTTATGCTCCGACAGGAACATGACAGCCGGACTTCTTCAGACGTCTGGAGGTTTTCCTGGGAACGTCGCGACCTTTACTGTTAGTGAGAGATTGGAACGTCGTCTTAGCCACGTTTGGACTGTGTGAGGCTAGCGGATAGAAGAGGGCGTGGTAAAGGCCTCGCAAAGCTGCTCAGACATTTTCAACTGTTTGACAGGTACCGACTGGATTTCCCAGATGTGCCAATGTGGACTTGGACAAATCGCATTGGGTCATCCAGGTCGTATGAGGGTATTCTGTAAATCAATGGATAAGGATAGCATAAGTTGTCCACTTTTCAAACTGGTCGGCTACACAGACCACACATTTGTGATTTGTACGGTCGACCTAGATAGGCTTAGAAGGCAGGGACCTGGTTACTGGAAGCTGAATGCATCACTTCCGGCGTGCCCAGCTTACAAAGACCGGATTAAAGAATTAGTTAGGCAAGCATTGACAGGGGCAATCGCCAATAACAAATGGTGGTATGCCTCTAAAAGGGTAATTAGAGTAGAATCATTTAGGTTTAGTAAGGCATTAGTGACAGAAAGAAATAAGGTATAAGGCAACTTAGTCAGAAACTTAGAAGAGGCACTTAGGAAAGGCATTGCAACCGACGAGCTGGCGGCGAGATTGGCCCTCGACCAATTCTTCAACGCTAAACACGAAGGTTGCATTCTCAGAGTTAAAGCGCGTGCTCTAAGAAAGTGGGAACGAAAGCTGCTCCATGGGCCCAAGTGACAGAGGCGCAACGTTGCAACAAAACCAAAATTCGGTCTTTGCTGAACCAAAATGGGCGCACGGTAGTCGAACCCGAGCAGATGTGTGCGGTATTTCAGCAGCAATTTACCCAACTGTTTGGAACGAGTGTCCGTCCAGAATGCGGGATGGACTTCAGTGCCTACTTCGACAGCATGCTGCGACTCTCGAAAAGGGCCGCAGAGTGTTGTGAAACACCAATAACAGCCGCTGAAATACGGGAAACGATGATGGGCTGCATGGCGGTAAAATCGCCTGGTTTGGATGGTCTGCCCTACAAGCTTTACTATTATATGCCAAACTTGTTTGGCGGCCTCTTAGCAGATACCTACTGCCACTGGCACTAGAACGGGAGAATTCCTAATTCTGTGAACTGAGGAACGGTAGCACTGCTGAAAAAGGACGCAAACAAGGGGGAAGGACTAGATAATTTTAGACCCATAACGCTGCTGAATGCAGATTTCAAAATTCTAGCCAAAGTATTAGCAAAGAGTTTGGCGCTTGTTGTCAAGAAACTGATTGGTGATGCGCAAACATGCGCAATCCCAAGCAGACCCATTCACGACAACCTCTACTTCATGCGATACATAATAGACAAGGTGGGTAAGGAAGCTGGCATGGGTGGGACTCTGATCAATTTAGATCAGTCTAAAGCCTTCGATAGGGTCAACTACCAATACTTGGCAGCCGTCCTCACGGCGGCCGGTTTTGGTCCCGTTTTCTGTGGCTGGATCGCTACTATATACAGTGACATTTGCTCCGTAGTTCGGGTGAATGGTTACCTTTCGGAACCATTCAACATCATGCGTTCAGTCCATCAAGGGTGCCCAATCTCGTCTCTTCTCTATGTGCTGGCTTTAGAGCCACTACTACGGAAACTGGAGGCGTTGAGAGGCATCCCGCGCAAACTCGGATGTGGGAGGACTGTGTCGGCATATGCAGACGATGTCACCGTAATACTGTCGAACAGCAAACACATAAAGCTGGTCGGCACTGCTCTCAAAGAATACGAGGCGGTGACAGGAGCAAAAATCAATCCGGAAAAGTAAGTGGGCCTGCAGTTCGGTACCTGGAGAAGCAGACCCATGCCGTCCAATAGTGTCGTGGGACGCTGGACAGAAGGACCGGTTAAATTGCTTGGGGTCTGATTTGGTCCAGATCTCCTGGTGGAACTGAGATGAGGTGACGAGCAGGGTGGTCAATCTCACCCAGAAACGGGCTGAGAGAAAGCTATCCCTGAAAGGCCGGGCAGAGGTGGCGAACGCCTACATCACCTCCGTTATATATTATTGCCTGACCGTCGTGCCTTGTCCCAGTTTCCGTCTGACCAGGCTGGAGCGCCTGCTCTTCTGCTTTCTGTGGAAGGGATGCGTTCCATTGGCCAGGTGCTCCAATTGCTGTCAACACTCGCTGAATGGAGGTGTTTCAAATTTTGGCACAAGGCCAGCAATTTTGGTGGAGGAAGCAAGTCGATTATATCCACCCCAGTACTCAACTGGTTTTTTTTTTTTATCGACCCTGAAAGGGTGAAAGACAAAGTCGAGCTCGGCATAATTTGAACTCAAATCATGAAGGCAGACGAAATGCCACTAAGCATTTTGCCTGGCGTGCTAACAATTCTGCCACCTCACTGCATTTCTAATACCTTAATATAAAAACCATTTTAAAGGTGGCGAGCTGGCCGAGTCATTAGCATGCCGGGCAAAATGCTTAGTGGCATTACGTCCATCTTCGTGTTCTGAGTTCAAATTCTGCCACAGTCAACTTTACCTTTCATCCTTTCAGGGTCGATAAAATAAGTTCCTCCTCCCCCGAAACTGCTGGCCTTGTACCAAAATTTGAAATCAATATTAAAACCATTGTTTTCATCTTCACAATTTTTCAGATTTCCCTCAGTTGTTGTCCCTCAGTAGGGTCCTGTATTAAGCCCTGTCCTCCATAGACACACCACATAGGAGACACAAGGACAAGTGAGGGGGTGGGGGGCTTACATGGTTGTACAACATGCTAGAAATAGTTGTTAAATGTACCATGTACCTTAAATTATACCTTTCATGTCTATCTCTGGACTGCAAAGATTTTTCTGTGTGATTATTTTGTTTTTGGACATTTTTATTTATAGCAACATTGATTTAAAAGATCTTAACTCCTAGCACAGCGTTCCTCTTTTATCTGGGTTTTAAGACCAGCTGCCACCCTCATTTGGAAAACAATAGCCAGGGAGAGATGAACAGGCAGACAGAGGACTCACTTCCCAGTAATTGACTGGTTCTTTCTTTTACTGGCCCCGGATAACTGAAAGTAAAGATAACCACAGCAAGATATGAACTCAGAACTGATAGAACCAGATCAAGTCCTGCAATATGTTTTGTCTTATGTTCTACCAATTCTGCCACTTAGCTCCATTAAATGACAGATGGACAATATACGGTATAATATAGTTCCTAACTGAACTTAAGATGAAATGGTCATGGTTGGATCAAGGTTGATTTGGGGTTAAATGACAACAACAGCAATAACAAGGAACACCCCCCCCCCAAGTATAATGAATAGTTAATTACAGTCTCATAACAGTTAACATCTCCCCCTGGTGGACAAATTAGGAATTACTCAGAGCTTTTGCAGTAAAAATATGAAGTCACTGGAACCAGCAGCCTGTTGGATGTGTCCCCACTCATAGGGGTAAATAAAGGGTACTATTTCTACCCTGTATTCACCCTTATCCAGGGCTGTTCTTACATTTCTCCCCTATATTCACCCTTATTCAGGGCTGTCTTTACAGCCTTATGGGCCCCTGGGAAAAACAATGCACTGAGGACTCTGCATTCATTTATTGCCAGTAAACTACAGACCACAACATATATAGATTAAGTATTGGGTCCCTAAATTTGTAGGGTACACTGGGCAACCACCCATTGTACCCATGCCTAAAGGTGACTCTGCCCTTATCTTGTTTAAACCATCTTAACTCTGATAATATTGAAATGGTGTTGTAAAAGTGGGCACCATGCCAGTACGCCAATGCAGCACGAATGTCACTAAACCAACACCTCAACAACACCATATCAGCACGACACAAACACCACCAAACTACCACTAGACTAGCATTACAGTGATACTACACTGCTGCTACACCAACACTACACTACTACCACAACATTACTATACCACTCTGCTACTACAGCAGAAACTGTGCCAACATTCTTACATTTTTAAAAAATCAATTAAAATTTATTTTAAGACAAAATTTTTACTCTAAGACAAAAAAAAAAAATTCCCATTTTTTGCCTATTTTTCATCTCAACTATTTTAGCTCCCTTTTTTTCTCCCCCACCCCACCTCCTATCCCCTCCCTCTTTTATCTGCCCCTACCTACCTCCACCACCCTTCCTCCCTCTTCTTTAATCTAATCGGTAGAATCCTTATTAAAAGCTAATGGAGTCAGGGAGAATGTAATTAAACTAGTAGCTGCCTGCAACTTAATTGTACAACTGCTGTTTATCTCATTACACTGCTGCTGCTGCTGCTGATGTTGTTGCCCTTACTGCTGCTGCTGCTGCTGCTGATGATGATGTCGTTGCCCTTACTGCTGCTGCTGCTGCTGCTCTTGTACTCCACTGTACTCCACTGTACTGTATTACTACTACTGTTCATTATTGCTGGTGGTGCACTCACTATGCTGCTATTTTACTGTATATGGCATATCTAAAAAAGATGGGGTGGTCATAACTGAATCCCCTTTGGTCATAGTCTCAGCTGGAGGATGATAGACCTAGGGTTAAACATTAACCCCCTAACACCAGACAATATGCAGGATGATAGAAAGGCAACAACACAGCTCTTGCACTCATCAAATTCCTTGAGGACGAGAGCCCCAAAACATCTGAAACAAGAGAGTAAGTTTCTAGTAGATGGAACTTTAGAAAAGCTGCCCTGAGGGTTATCAATGAAAAACAGAAAGGTTCAAAGTATTGCAAAAGGGAGGTGTTGTTGATGGCTGTTACCATCATGTGTGATAGGGTGGGAGCTGGCAGGACGAATGGGAGTTGCTCTGCCTGGGGATGACACTCATTGTGGTGTGTTTCGGAAGACTGAGGTCCATCTATGCAGGGAGTGAAAGATTGAAGTGTTTGGTGACTACAAGGATAGTTTCCAGAATACATTGCTTGAAGATAAGGGAAGAGACATTGTTGAACTTATTGTAGTGTTAAAGGGATCAGAGATTCTTTTATAATCGGTGTTTCTATCCATAATGACGAACCTCGTGGAAGGATTAACTTTCACACTATGAAATAATTTTATTGCCAGACTTTTCAATGTTATATTGTTATTTCAATATTACTTTTATCTCATCTATTTATTTAAAGGAAGGGCATGTCGTTGTGTGCCATGTGGAGTTGGATGTTAAGGTGGCACCAAATGGTAGAGGCTTTCTTCAAAGATTATTCCATTCTATACTGGGCACGAAGGCCTGGAATTTTGGGGGAGGGGAGTAGTCGATTTTATCGACCCCAGTTC
>JAOPUL010002961.1:41163096-41173498 GCA_027564515.1 Octopus rubescens
TGCTGGCATGGGTTGGACAGTTTGACCAGAGCTGGCAAGCTGGAGGGCTGTACCAGGTTCCAGTCTGATTTGGCTTGGTTCTACGGCTTGATGCCCTTCTTAATGCCAACCACTTTACAATGTGTGCTGGGTGCTTTAGCGTGCCACTGGCACAGGACTCTTGGCACTAGTGCTTTTTACGTGGCACTGGCACAGGACTCTGATCATGTGTGTTTTAATGTGGTAGGACTCTTGATGCAGTTGAAAAGAATACAAGCTTAAAAATCTATATTACATTTTATATAGTTTCTATTGGAATTATGTTTGACTCATTTAGGAGAGAACGAGAAATGAATTGGTAGTAGCAACAAAGAAATAAATAGTGGTGATGAGGTGTCCAGGTGGCACCTGAAGGTATGAGGTGAGTAAAAGTGAATGGAGACAGAGAAACTGAGAGTGGGTGGGTGTTTGTAAGAGTGTATGGTGTGTGTGAGGGGGGGTAGAAGGAGATAGGGGAAATGGGGGGGAGGAAAGGTAGGAATGTGTGTATATGTAAGTGTGTGTATGTACATGTGTAAGTTTGTGTGTACCCTTGTCTTGACATCACAATTGTAAACAAACATTACTGCCATAGAAGCAATGTTGTTCATATCTAGTCTTCCATCAAAAATATGTCTGGCTGAGAGAAAATATTACCATGTTTGGAAACAGGTAAGGTGACAAGACGGATGTCTGGCCATAGACATTCTTCTTCTTCAACAAATTCCAGTCCAATGTCAGAGAACCAATATAGCATAATTTAAGAATAAATATACAGGAGTCATGTCCATATGTTTATATTTTTTAAAGCCATTAATGTTTCATTTAAAGAGTTGCTGGTCAACAGCTGCAGGAAAGATATAATCAGGAAGGAGAAGATTCCAGAGAGATAATGTTCTGAGGAAGAAGGACTGGACATGGCTGCTAGTGTGAGGTCATGGTTGGACACAACATGGGTGATAATCAGTGGAGAGAAAAGTGGGTTGGGGATGCCTGAGTGGAGGAGGTTCAAGACCAGCCAGCTCCAAGATACAGAGGTCATTACAGTACAAATATAAAAGAGAGAGAGAGAGAGAGAGAGAGAGAGAGAAAGGTGATAACATGCCTGTGGATTAGAGTCTGGAGCATAATTTTGACTGGTTTTAAGCCTATCATATATAGGTAGTCTTGCTGTAAAATTACTTCAATTATTTCAACAGTTTACAAAAGATGCCAGGTCCTTCATAGTTCAATATGGTTGTTATATATTTTATGTATCATTCTTAATACTAATTTGTCTGAGCTGCACAAGGAGAAATACAGAAAGAAATATCTGCATTTTGTTTTATATATGGAAAAGGTAGCTTTTGAGAATTTTTGGTTGATTAGAACATGTGAAAACAGTCAAGATTTTCTAAATCTTGATTGCTTTTATTTTCATTATTAAAAAAATATTTTCTTAATAATTTGGAAATGCTACTTATTATTTGCTTGCTTAGATGGAAAGATTAGCATTAACAAGAAATGCTTTACCTTAACGTTAAAAATAACCTTGCTTTTTGTCATACAGAATATTCAGAGCAATTTTTAAGATCATTTCTCCCCAAATTAGAGTACATTTGAATGATTTCATCTTAATATACTTTCTCTTTACATACATATAAAAGCGTAAAATCTAGACCCCAACCAAACTGGCAAGGGTCTACATCAGAAACAATTAATCAAAGAGTTTATAGGATAGTGATAAGTTCAATTAACGAAAGGAGGGAACAGTCTAATGCAATTGATGATTTTTTTTTTAGTCCCAGGTCAGCTCTAAATGAGCAGGTTAAACGTTCAATGACCACCCTGTCTTTTTCTATTTCATTATCCAATGTGTCGTTCCTGAAGAGGTCAGGTATGATTTGAATGAAATCTGGATGTTAGTTCTAGCAGGCTGAACGACCACTTAGAGGCTCTGTCGTTAGCTCGTATCTAACTTAAGAGGGATACGAAGGGTGTTGTTAACCTGGTCCACTTTCCATTGAAGGGCAAGAGCCGTTAAACTTTTGACCTCCTCACGACCATTAAGCTTACAGATATTCCACGAACTCTCTTTCTAAAAGTATATATGTCTACAAGATGACAACGTTTCCCCATTCAGTTTTTCTACAATTCTGCTTTGTTTTTGTTTCTAATATTTTCCATATTCTATTCAATGTTAACTTTTATATTACATTAAAATAATATGTATCTTTTAAAACTTTCCTTTGAAATAAAATTTGACATTTAAAATCGAGAAGCAAAAACAAAAAGACAACAATTTCTGGGTAATCATCCATATTTATCGTTCATACCACATTTTATCGACCTCACATTTCGAGCAAAGCCGAAGGGACGTAATTAAATACTTCCAAGTATTTTGTCACTAATTCTGCCATCCACTATTCGAATTGATATTAATGAGAATTTAGACTTAGTTTATTAAATATTACAGGAATAAAAAAAGGCAAAGCTGAAATAGTTCAGGCTGAAGTCTCCAACAATTCAAATTTCACCACAAGCATTGTGTTTTTAATATAATAATGGACACCTTCCACAACTACCAATAAAAAAGGAGAAAATTATAACGACTTAGGGTGTAATCTTGAGCCCATCTATCGTGTTTTGTGATCAACATTAGAGAAATAGAAACGAACAATGAGAATACAATACAATCCACAATTGACATTCGGTGCAGAATGGTGTTAGGATAATCGTTATTTTCAAATATAAGTGAGTGGATAACTAGAAAGTCACTACTATACGTCGCAGCTGCCGTCATTTATTTTATTTCCCTTATTATTTTATTCTTTAAAGGATAATTATAATTTTGCTGGCCTCTCATTAATTTGTAATAATTAGTATTAAATGAGAATTTAAACTATATTTAATGTTAAAGATTTAAAGTGAAAAATAATGATTAGGCACTACTGTACACCGGGGTATTTAAACCGATATTTCTGAGTAATATCAAAGTCCGCTATATTTTAAATATATTCCAGTAAATAAACATTATTTTTAATTTAATAACACTAGTTATTAATAATTAATGAAGGACTAACAACATTCTAGTTATGCTGTCAAAGTCGAAAGTATTTAATAATCATAGTAAAGTAAATGATGGGACACATGATGTTCGACATTGCCAATTAAAATGATTTAATGGCTTAAATGGATCAAAAGTCCTTCCCAAGGCATATAGACTCATAAAGGCCGGTTGTGGTGCATATGTTCTCCGCTGGACGGGAAGCCGGTCCGTCGCAGGATTACTCATTTTGGCCAGTTGAACAGACTGGAGCAACGTGAAATGAAGTGTTTTGCTCAAGAATACAATTCATCACCGGTCCAGGAATCGAAACCACAATCTTACGACTATGAATGCAACACCCTAACCACTAAACCACGCCTCTCCATTCACTGCTTAAACGAGAAGTCAAATAAACTAGTGACAAAGAGACGTAATTTGTCATATAATAAGTAGTATAATCACAGCTTACACCGGGTACTAGACTACAAGTAATACAACTTACAACCAACACCGGTTACCGGCTTATCTATCTTGTTGTTAAGACACAAAGTAGTTTATGAAACCATGTGTTTTTATCTCTGGTGTGTATTTTCACTTCTTCACAAAGCAGTGTCTTCTTAAAATTGCAGATCCGATGGATCCCGTTCGGTTCCACTGTGATCCTCACGAGGACGAGATGAGCATAAGAAAGTTATATTGTTAATAATGCAAAGTTCCAAAACTTGCTACGTCAACCTTCCTCTGTGAATGTGAACATTTTGCCTAACAAATAATTAATTGTAAGTTTTATTTAAACTTTAAAAAAATGCATCTAATAAAAATTATATATAGTTGTTTACTCCTTTGCCAGCTGAGATTAGGCACACGTGATCAAAAGCGTTCAAGCTATGACCATCCCGTCTTTTATTTTCAGATATTTTATAATTACATTATCTAATGTGCCCTTCCTGTTTTAAAACAATAATGTGTGATATGAGGGAAAATTGGTTGCTTTTAATAGCGGGTGTAGAAGCCCCTTTTCTAACTATTTATAAAGTATTGTTTATATTGTTACAACAATATATATTGACGTCATCGTAAGTGTTGAATTTTGGCGGCTATAAAAATGTTAGCCTTTGATTGGTTTACTCAAAGTAAAACCAATAGGTGTCTTTATTTCACAAACGTAAACAGTAAGAGATTCAGTTATACATCATGCCAGGGTAAACTGGTGTACCCTTCAATTGTTTGTCTCATAAAAATGAGACACTCTTTTTATGCTTATCAATTAAATTTATTCAACTTTTTAAAATGTTTTCTCAGTGTAGCTACAGTGGTGTTTCGCTTAACGCTAGTTTTAAAAGGTTAATTGAAACCGCCACCCTAAAATATTGAACATTATTAATAGCTTCAGCAGCCTGATTTCATGTAAGGTACCACAGCAGCACCACATGGTGTAAAATTTTCTAGTTAAATCTATGAGGGCGCTTGTTAAACCAGTCGGATCTGCTATATTTGTTGGTGGGGTGTGTATATAGAAATATTTTGAAGTTATCAATTTAGTCTCTCTAATTAAAATTTTGTTTTCTAACTATAATGAGTAAAAATATACGATTTAAAATTACTTTAAAACGAAACTATTGATACATTGTAATTTCAAGTGAAACACTACGATGGTGTTTTGTTGGCTTGCATAAGAATATAAGAAGATTACATGATAAATCTAAAACTTTAAATTTGTCTCAGAAATTCTCAATCCGGTAATAAGTATTTTAGAATTTAATGTCTCGTTTTCATTAAACTAAAATAGCTAATAATGAATTACTTTGAGGATACTTCATCACATCCTTCAGATCAAAATATATTCTCTGCTACAGAAAGAGAAATTAAATCTACCATTTCTCATCACCAGTTATAGCTTCATTTCAGCCACCATGTCATTGGACAGAGAGAAACAAGATGTGTATAAGTTTGAGGTTTTTGTCAAAGATAATGGAAGCCCATCTCTGAATGACACAGCCAATGTTGTTGTTGAGATTTTAGATCAAAATGACAATGCTCCCTATTTTACATATCCTAGTAGTGACCCTTACACCCTAAATGTGTAGTACCATCCAGAGCTCTTTTCATATAAATCCAATCGTTTTAGAAATACCTGTATACAGAAAAAATGCTACATTTGTCATGCATTCAACCCTATTTATATTTCATGTGGTCTTCCCAGACAAACCAGAAAGAACACGTATAAAATAATGATGGTGTAGTTAAATTATATCCTACAAAAGACAACTTTCCATAAATCAACGAGAATTTTTAATTATTTTTGATAACTGTAATGAAAAGATAGTCCATATTTTAAAAAATGTGTGTTTTTACTGTATTGTTTTTTTCTCTTCTGATCTTCATTTAGGATTCAGTACATTTCACAAATTAATCCATATTTCAAAAATCAAGATAACTGATGTGACTAAGTCACAAAATATAACAAATCAACTGTATATGGAAGGGTTCTAGATAAAGTCACTCTACCTTATTATCATGACTGAGAACTGAGCACAATAAAGGAAACTAATTTTGTAATAGTTTATTTAACTCTGACCCCATTGCCAATTCTGGTGTCTTAATTCCAAAATGTTACAACAGTTCCAAAACTTTTCAAGGAAATTATTATAGTTATAAACATATTCTACATACTCTAGAACTGTCTGATATTCATGATTAAAGGAAAATGTTTAAAGTTTATTTGATAATAGCAAGTATTGCAGTAACAGCTCCATATTAAATTATCTTCTCTATTCTATTATCACTCCCGGTTTAATACTGTTCATCAATATACTGGCTGGTGCTGTTAAAGAAATTCACTGTCCAGTCTGTCTGTAACTTACAGCTTTCTGAAAACTGATTCAACCATTTTATTTCAAGATTTGTATCTACTTCAGCTTGATTGTAGAATTTGTTTTTATTCCCCCCTCATCCTACATTCTCATCACTTATCTGTATTATTAAACTTGTCTTTCTTACATTTATTATCCAATGACTGTTTTACTGTTTGTTTTGCAGTGAACATTAGATCTGTCTATGCTGTTCATGTAGCACAAATTTCAAATAATTTTGCTGTGTCTTTTACATACAGTAGTCTTGAACTATTATTGTCATGAAAACATACATTGCTGTATTTCATGAGCAAAGGCCCACTGTTCCCCAGCTATAAGTGATTAGTTTTGTCTGTAGAGGATTTAAACTACAGAAAATAGTGGCTTCAATATAAGTCTCTCTCCAATCTCCAAGGACATGTGTTAGGGAGCTATTATGAAGCAACACTCCTTTATTTTGGCATCCACTGAATTAAGATATTGATGAAAGTCTAGATGTAATCATTTATTGGACATTCGTTCATCCAATCACTATCCCTCAAGCCAAAGAGTCTGGAGTTCTGCATATTGCTTGACATACTAGAAATAGTAATCAAATCCCATTCTTCTATCTTGAAAAAAATAGTTGTATACAAAATATAGTTCTAGATATATTATGCTGTAAACAGACAAAGGAAGATCAGACCTTTGATCATAGGAATGCTCAATAAGAGTTGATCTAGAACTATACATAACTGTCCCAGTACTCTGTGTCAAAATTTAGCAACCAGATTGTTACAAGATATCAGAATGGAACATAAAATTGAGCCCTTTTACATAATATTGTATCAAAATGTTTATAAACTAAATTTTTTCACTGAATCTCTTTTCCCTTCACACACTAATATGCCTCATTTGAATTAATATCCAGCTTACTTTTATGATTAATATAATTAGCATTATTATATTTCTTCAGGTGTAGCTTAATTAATCTCTTCCTTGAAATGTTTGAAAACTTAAAATTCCATCTTTTGTCAGCAGTGTTACCAAATTTAGTTTGATCTAAAATGTAAGACTATATATATATATGTGGGGGTTAATTTGTCAAAGCCTGACTTAATTAAAATAATTCTGTTAGAGTTTACCTAAATCAAGAACAAGACAGCTGTACAAAAGCAGACTGTATCAGAGGATGAATTTTAAAACTTGACCCAGTCACACTTATCTAGAAAAATGAAGAAGATGATAAACTAAACATATGTGGTTCTGAAGACTCTTCCAGTTTATGAGAAATGTGAAACTTACAATAATGATCATCAATATGCTCATTTACTCATTTCAGCCTGTTGGTTGGGGTATTATCATCATTTAACACCCACCTTCTATGCTGGCACAAGTTGAACAGTTTGACAGGATCTGATGAGTTTGGGGACTGCATCAAGCTCCAGTGTTTGCTTTGGTGGGGTTTTCTATGGCTGGATGCCCTTCTTTAACACCAGCCACTTTATAGAATGTATTGGGTGCTTTTTACATGTTTAATAGATTTAATTGTGTTTAATATTTTTATATATTCCTTTTCTATAATTGCAGATACAAAAGTCAACTTAGAAAAGAGAGTTGCTTCTATGAATATAGTTCAATGAGCATAAAAAATAGGCCTAATCAACATAACTAAAGTAATAGCTTGAAATTGGTAAAAACCATCACAATTACTAAATTACCAACTAAAGCAGTGTCATGCAAACGTAGCACTCTCCTTTGCTGACCTTTAAAAATCCTAAATAGATTCAGCTTTGCTTTTACCAACCCACACATTTCTCTTTCTAGTTCATAATCCTGAACTTCCAATCTCTCCACAAAAAAACTACATTTTACACACATAGACCATCTACTATTGTTTAAACAGTAAAAATGAAAACTTATCTAGATATTCAAGGGACACCATTTGTTTATGCTGCAAGTTCCAATCCTCACAGTCTCTACCATGCATTAACATCCAGACCCATTTATAACATACCAGAAGATCACTTTAACACTATCGTACAAATGCTATCTCTTCCACTCAGTTTAGAAATATTAAAAAAACACATACATACAAAAATATCTGCAGCATCAACAAACACATTAGCCTTAAATAATGTGCTGGAATGTTCACTAACAATGACAAGGGCAGAAGTACAGCAGCAGTCTCCACCTTGGCCACCTCCAGAATCTAATGGAGTGAATGCAACAGTTCCCAAACTGTCACACTGCACCTCATGTTGAAATGTGCTGTAATGATCTTCAGCTAGGTGGAGGTATGGTAGATTTGGAGGATTGCACTTAGTTGTTTGACCAACTTCTTGCATGCCACAGGTTTGCTTGATCAGGACTACTAAGGCCACACGATAATGCTATCTGGGTTTAGAATAAAGGTAAGTTTTTATTGTTTGCTTTGTATATCTATTTCACATAAGATAATAAAAAAACAATTATTGTTGGCATTTTATATGATGTACACAAATCTTTGTTTTACACAAACAGATATTACCAAAAAAAAAAATAGTTACTTCACTGTTTAAAAGTTATTATTTTGCTGTTTATATAGAATGTATCAGTTTTTAACTGCCTGAGACCACCCTGGTTCTATAGTATAAACTTCTTGTTTTTACGTGATATAAATTAAAGTTTCTCATCAAAGTTTGATGTTAATTTATGTTCCAAACATCAGCTTAATAAGGACAAAATTATTTTGCTAAATTCTTCATTATTTTCAAAATTAATTGAAACAAAGGCAGTGGATTTGATTCGAAATATAGTAACAAAAGTTTAGTAGTTATTTTCTATTATGTGGCTGGCTATCAGATGGAGACAATATAGTGTAGATGACAACCTCTCCAGTGCTGGTGCCACTCTGTAAAATGGTTGATGTTAGGAATGGCATCCAATTGTAGAAATGATGCCAAAAACTGGAACGTACAAGCAAAATAGGTCTTCCAAACTCTCTATGAGGGCAGTAACTTCAAAAAGCAACTAACCCAGTCTGTGACAACCCATACAAGAATGGACAGTGGGCATTAGGGGATGATAACAATGTCTGTTTCATTTCTGAAATATTTAATTAAACCAACCAGCTCCAGGGAGCAGAAGCCAAATTAGTAGATGTAATGAAACACAAAGTAAGTGGTAATATTGTCACCTATTAAATTAAAATGGCTAACAAAATCTTATTGTTACTTCAGATTCACATGTTTATGGAAAATTTCTCTATTCAAGCCATTTTCTCTTAGTTCTAGAGTGTAATCATAATCACTTGGTTCATAACATTCCTCTTGTCTTCATGAGAGAATTTGTAGTGACCACGATCACACTTTAAGAAACCCACATTAATATAAACTTAATATATTAATAACTTTATTATATTTAAAATTCATTTCATACTATTTATTTAAATGAATTTATATTTTATATATAAAACCATGATTAATATATAAAAAAGAAATTGATATTTTTCATGAAATACCCCCCCCCCTCGCCTTTCCTTCTTAACCATGTTATTTATATCCCATAGATTTGAAACATTCACATTTTCAGAATATTATATTTTCAATATTTCGTTGTAAACTTTATTTCATGTTATTAGTGCCAATGAGAAGACTTGATATTTTTATGTCCCTGTTGTAGTGTGTGACTTTATAATTTAAATACTGAAGATTGCTAAAATCTTTTCAAGATTCCCTCATTTCTTTCACTGAGTTTTTGACTGAATATATTGATTTTCACTCCAACAATGGATTATTATGATGATATTTGATTTGATAAGTATTTATATTTACTATTCAAGGGTTTATGTGTGTGCGTGTGTAGATAAATGTTTGTGTGTGTATGGGTGCATGAACATTAATATACTCCTATAGAGTGTGTTGGATTACGTAGCTTTGTATACATGCTGATTTAAAAAATTAATCTTAAAGAAAATATGAAAAGAAAATAATTTTGTAAAAGTACAAATTCAAATTTAAGATTTAGAATAAAGGCTCAGGATCATACTTTTGTCTCTGTGGCAAATGTCACAACAATTATTTATTTTTTTCATACTTTATGGTGAAAACGCAAAATGATGAACGGAATATTATTTTTCAAAATACAAATATCTATTAAATTAAAATATAATTAAATAAAACAGAGAGAGTATATTAACTATCAAAATAATAATACTGTACAAATTTTAATTAATTACAGTTGTAACATTAGCTGGTTGACATCTATTTCTGAAATGATCCACGAGAGGCAACCAAGGGATATAACTCTATTAAGTCTGGAGTTATATCCCTTAGCAAGAGTGGGTTCAAATCTTGTCAACTTCGTCTATCATCCCTCTAGCGTCAGCAAAATAAAGTACTAATAAAATACTAGGATCGATTTTATCGACTAACTCCTTTCCCAAGATTTCAGGCTTTGTACTTTTGATAAGAAGCAATTATTACTATGTGTTAGATTGTTAGATACACATATACAAATCTATATAGATGTATGTGTATATTAT
>JAOPUL010002961.1:41188696-41205342 GCA_027564515.1 Octopus rubescens
CATACATACATACATACATACATACATACATACATACATACATACATACATACATACATACATATTTATTGATATATTATTCATATATATATTTATTCATATATATATTTATTCATACATATATTTATTAATATACATATATATATATATATATATGTGTTTGTGTGTGTCGGTTTTTCAAAAAAGATATAAAGATGGCTCAAATAAACATATTGGCCCTTGTTAAGGTGTTCTATGAGGCTACAACTAATAATGATGCTGATAAGGTTGAAGCAATTCTTAAATACTGTCGTGAGAACCACTGCTGTTACTATCTGGATCTAGACAAGGCAGTTTGTGTAGCGGCCCGCAATGGTGCCACGACTGTTGTGGAGATGATACTTCTCGGCTCACGGCCTCAGCCTTCTCTAATCCACACAGATGAATCAGGTAGGAAAGCCGTTCACCATGCCGTGTTGAACGGCAGTTTGGAACTGGTGAAAATCTTAACCAAGAACGGTTCGGTTCTCAATCGATGCGACTCTGAAGGGCAGACCCCTTTATTGCTTGCATGCAGCTGTGGGTTCACAGACATTATTCGTTTTCTGATCAGCGAGGGCTCTCATGTAAACCTTTCTCGTAACCATAATGATGAGAGAGCCCTCCACATCGCAGCGGGTGCTGGTCACCTCGAGGTGGTCAAGATCCTGTTGGAAGAGAGCCGGGCAAATATAGATGTTCAGACATTGTTACGCCACGGCGGGCTGACCCCCTTGCATAAAGCAGTACGGAACGGACACCTTGATGTCGTTGAGTATCTGTGTGGAAAGAGAGCTAATGTTGAAGCGCGTGACACCGATAACAAAAGACCGATCCACATGGCCATAGAATCTTATCTACCGGAAATTCTTCAGGTCCTCGTTGACAACAATGCCGACGTCAATGCTACAGATAAATCTGGTTCAACGCCACTCCACTATGTCATCCAAATGAAAAGTTTGGAAATGCTGAAAATACTTTTGAAAACGGAGCGGATTAACTTAAACCAACCTAACAGGAGAGGAGATTATCCCTTACATTTAGCAGTGACTCGCAAATCTGAGGCCATCACCGTAGCGTTAGTAAAAGCTGGTTGCGATATCCACGTGGTGTCACCGAACCAAGAAACGCCATTGCTGCAGGCAGCATCTATCGGTAACTACGTGATTGTTGATGTTTTACTGCAACAAGGTGCAAATGTTAATGCGCAAACCAACGATCGGTCAACGGCGCTGCACAAGATACAGTATGCACGTTGTAAGTATTTTAAACTTAATCTTTCTTTTCTCCGTTTTGGTGCCAAACTTCGTCTTCTTTCATCTGATTGTTGTTAAGCTCTGATTGAGCGTATCTATTCCTCAGCATCATCATCATCATCATCATCATTATCATCATCTTAACCTCATCATCATCATCATCATCATCATCATCATTGTCACCATCATCATCATCATCATCATCATTGTCACCATCATCATCATCACCATCATCATCATCATCATCATCATCCTAACCACCACCATCATCATCATCACCACCACCATCTTCATCACCACCATCATCATCATCATCATCATCATCATCATCATCTTCACCATCATCATTATCATCATCATCACTGTCATCATCACCATCATCATCATCATCGCCATCGCCATCATCATCGTCACCATCATCACCATCACCATCTTCACCACCATCATCATCATCATCATCATCATCACCATCATCATCATCATCATCATCATCATCATCACTGTCACCATCATCATCATCATCATCATCATCACCATCATCATCATCGTCATCATCGTCACCGTCATCATCATCATCATCATCATCATCTTCACCATCATCATCATCATCATCATCATCATCAGTCATCGTCATCCTCACCATCATCAACATCATCATTATCATCCTCACAACCACCATCATCATCATCCTCATCATCATCATGATCATCATGATCATCATCATCACCCTCACCATCATCATCATCGTCATCATCGTCATCATCGTCATCATCATCATCTTCACCATCATCATCATCATCATCATCATCAGTCATCGTCATGATTATCATCCTCACCATCATCAACATCATCATCATGATTATCATCCTCACCACCACCACCATCATCATCATCATCATCATCATCATCATCATCGCCATCGTCATCATCACCCTCACCATCATCATCACCCTCACCATCATCATCATCATCATCATCATCATCATCACCATCATCATCATCATCATCATCATCTTTGTCATCGTCATCGTCATCACCACCCTTGTTTTAACTCTCCCATGCTAGCATGAGTCTGATGTAATTCTGTTGCGGCAGATTCTCTACGGCCGGGTGCCCTTCCTGTTGCCAACCCTTACCTGTTTCCAAGTAAGGTAATACTTCCCCCTGGTCAAACAAGTTTGTGCAGAATGCCTGGAAACGAATGAAATTTATTCACAACAGTGTTTCTCAACTGGAGTCCATATGTTCCCTGAGGGTCCATATAAGATTGGGGGTGGGGGTGGGGGTGGATGCAAAATAGTAAATTGGGGATCAACAGTGTTATTTTAAGGGTCCATGAAAACATTTTGCTAGAAGCAGCTAGGTTTCTTTCTCTAACGTTTTACATACTTCAGCCTACACAAGTGAATGTGAGATAAACAAAATAGGAACTTCGAAAGAAGTATCTATAAAACTAGTTTTTAAACAGCAAATGGCTATGAGGGTCTACCAGAATAAAATAGTAATCAAAGGGGTTCATAGATAAAATTGGGTGAGAACCACTGTTTCACAACACGACTCTATCTCAAGGCAAGGCAACACAAACCTATATATATATATATATATATATATATATATAGGTGCAGGCGTGGCTGTGTGGTAAAAAGCTTGCTTCCCAACCCCATGGTTCCGTGTGCAGTCCCACTGTGTGGCACCTTGGGCAAGTGTCTTCTACTATAGCCTCAGGCCGACCAAATCCTTGTGAATGGATTTGGTAGGTGGAAACTGTATATGTATGTATGTGCCGGTGATACACTCTCTGGAGTGGTTGGCGTTAGGAAGGGCATCCAGCTGTAGAAACTGAGCCAAAAAATAGATTGGAGTCTGGTGAAACTCCCCAGCTTGGCAGTTTCCAGTCAAACCGTCTAACCCATGCCTGCATGGAAAAACAGATGATGATGATGATGATATCTGACATAGATACTAATAATAATTTACATCTTTGTTGTCTGCAGAATGTAAGAATGCACCTTTGATGCCGGTCTGGATGGAACTTTTGTGTGAACTGGCGTTGAAAGCAGAGTTAGTACAAAAACAATTATAATTGATCATTAAAGATGAGGTGTTAAAGTCTTTGTCTTATTATTTGGATTATATTTTACTCTTTGCTAAACCCAACAGCGGTTTTATCATTGAGACACCTGGATGTTCTACACCTGAAGATATTGGATTGGAATCCAATTGTGTAGATAGCCTAAAGATTGGATTGAGTGCTGCATTGGAAATACCTTATTTTTTTACCTTCCCAGGATCTTATATATATATATGTGTGTATGTGTCCAGCCCATGCTAGCATGGAAAACGGACGTTAAAGGAAAATGATGATGACGATGATGTATATGTGTATGTCTCTGTGTTTGTTCCCCACACTCCTCTGCTTGACAACTGGTGTTGGTTTGTTTATGTCTGTGTAATTTAATGGTTTGGCAAAAGAGACTGATAGAATAAATACCAGACTTAAAAAAAGAAAATAAGTACTGAGTTTGATTGGTTGACTAAACCTTTCAAGGTGGTGCTACAGCATGGCCACAGTTCAATGACTGAAACAAATAAAAGACAATGACTGTAATGATAATGAATGTAATGGGTGACTGAATCAATAAAGTATCTGAGAAACTGTCTTGTGGCTTTAGCTACATTTTAAAGTTTGACTGCTGCAAATGTACATGGCCTGGTGGTTAAAGTGTTCAACTCACAATACTGATGTCACGGGTTCAATTCCTAGTTGTTAAACAGTGTCTTTGAACAAAACACTTCATTTCACATTGTTTCAGTCCACTCAGCTGTAAATAAGGTACCAGTACTGTTGCTAGTGCAGCCTTTTCTCCCTCTGGATGTCAAGTTGGGTCAAAGACGCTGAAGATTGATAGGATGTCCTTGCCTGCTCAGGACTCCATAAGCATCTAAAACAACTAACAAAATTATACGACAAGCTACTAAGCCCATACTTGCTCACAAGTGAAGGCTGGCTGTACGGAACTAAGCTCAAATTCCACCTTGGTGATTTCTATCAACACCAGAATGATGCAAGTCTAACCCTTTAGCACTCAAATTACTCTGTCAAATGTAAAGCTTATTTATTCACATTGTTTTCAAATAATGAGTACCAACTGGAGCAGCCCTCTCCCTCCAGCTGGCACATGACTGGCTGTTCTGCTGAGTTTAAGGTTAATAGGATCTTTTATCTTTTACTTGTTTCAGTCATTAGACTGCAGCCATGCTGGAGCACTGTCTTGAAGAACTTTTAGTCGAACAAATTGACCCCCAGTACTTATTCTATTGGTCTCTTTTGCCAAACTGCTAAGTTACAGGGATGTAAACACATCAACACTGGTTGTCAAGCAGTAGTGGGGAACAAACGCAGATATATACATACATGACAGGCTTCTTTCAGTTTCTGTCTACCAAATCCACTCACACGGCTCTGGTCAGCCTGAGGCTATAGAAGACACTTGCCCAAGGTGCCATGCAGTGGTACTGAACCTGGAACCATGTGACTGGTAAGCAAACTTCTTACCACACAACCATGCCTGCTGACTACTACATAGGAACAACTAACGACAACTTGGTGCATTGTTACAAAGTCATCCTCAATTCTAGTTGATAGCCTTAACTTTTTCTTTTAATTTAACTAATCAGCTCTACTAAAACCTGGCTTTGTGAAAAGAAATCAACAATTACAAAGAATTAATTAGGTGCAGACATGGGCCTAATAATGTGAGGAGTTTCCTTCCCAACCATGTAATTTCAAGTTCAGAGCCACAGCACACCTTGAGCAAATGCCTTCTACAACAGCCTTATGAGTGAATTTGCTAGGCAGAAACTAAAGCCTGTTGTGTTTATATGTATGTGTGTGTGAAAAAGTGCTTGTGCCCCTTAGACGGGAGGAAAATTAATTCTATTTCATTGTCAGTTGATTTTACATGATATGATAGTTAAATTTGGATATTTTTCATTAAAAAAGAAAAAAAGATTATCTAAACACAGAAAGAAGTGGTATCTATTTTTTAGCTGGGAAGAGTGTTAACATTATAGAGTGGTTTTCGGGTCACATTAAGAAGAATAGACAATGTGGATTTAACACCTGGAGTAATTTCTTGAACTCTAAGCTATTATTAATCAAAACCTGGAGAAGCATGGGCTGTCCAAGATTGGCATGTCCATATATGAAGATAGAACTCTTTGGTGATTAAATGTCCCACATTCTATAAAGAATTATGGGACATTTCAGTTAATTTTTCAGATTCAAGTCAAGTGTAAAACAATGTTCTTTACAATAGTAGGTCTGTTAAAAATAAGTAATTTGTCCTATAACTCATTGTCTCTGAGGTAACGTTCAAAACAGGAGCATTACTCAAAGATGAAATCACACAGCTAAGTTTTGTTGTATCTATTGTATTAATGCACTTACCCCCCTCACAACATGAAGAATTAGATTTTGCTAACATCAATCAAATATTTAATGTTGGACAATCATCATCATTTAACGTCAGTTTTCCATGCTGGCAAGCTGCACCATGTTCCAGTTGTATGTTTTAGCTTGGTTTCTACAGCTGGATGCCTTTCCTAACATGAATCACTTTACAGGGTGACTTGGGTGCCTTTTACATGCACCAGCACCAACAAGATCCCCAAGACAAAACCCCTTCTGCTGAGAGGGAAGCATTAACCAAGGTAGTTTCGGAAGATATCAATTTTGCTATGGTGGGTAAGTCTTCTTGAGTACAGCAAGGTGCCAGATATCTCAGTCCCTACTTGCTCCAACAATAACATCCAAATTTGCATGGGTGATGAGAATTTTCCAATCAGGAGTAAATGATTTTAAAAGCTTCATACACACATACATATATACGTAAAAGTAGGATGAGTACAGAATATTTTTTATTGCAGGTGAAATATGTTGTTTAGCCCTGATCGAACAGATCTATAATCAATGACATTCAAGTCAGGACCATTCTGTCCTTTTAATTGGGACATGAGATGTTTTTGCACTGCTGACCTATTTTTAATGTTTTAATATTTATCTTATTCTAAGGTGGCCGAATCGTTAGCAAGCTGGGCAAAATGCTTAGTGGCATTTAGTCCGTCTACGTTCTGAGTTCAAATTCCGCTGAGGTCGACTTTGCCCTCTATCCCTTTTTTGGGGGTGGGGGAGGGTTCGATAAAATAAGTACCAGTTGAACACTGGAGTGTCAATGTAATCAACCAATCCTCTCTAGCCTTGTGCCAAAATTTGAAACCAATATTTCTCTTCTCTCCCTCACTCTATGTGTATATATGCATGTGTGACTTCAGCATCAAAACAGGCTCAATGTCCAATTAGTCAGCCGTGCCAAATTACCAGTGTCCAAACTGCCATGCTCAATCGTCTCATTCCATTTTAATCGATAGCATGTTGGGCTAGGTAACCTAATCAGCAGCTTATGTTGGTAGATAGGTAGGTAGGTATTGCTTAAAGAACAGTAAGCCAGAGCAAGAACTGGGTGGAAAACTTTCAAAGAGCTATTACATCAGTTGTCAGCAAAGAGCTTTTCTCCAAATGAAGACTTGTGTACAAGTGTAGTATTGCACGATAGTGAGACAAGAGGAATGCATGTGAAGGATACACAAAGGCTGGAAAAAATTGGGCAAGTGTACTCAACTGGATGTGTAAATTCAGTGTGCATGAACGACTGCACAATTGTGCTGAGCGACAGAAGTACTTGCTATAGTTAGCAATACATTGATAGTATGAACATTTGATTGAGTATGAGGACTGATAGTTGGATTTTAAAAAAAAAAGTTAGATGGTATGAAAGGTAGAAGGGGCCTGCATAAGATGTGGTAAGGACTGATCTCAGGATGCTAAACCTCACAAAAGGGTCAAAAGATCAAAACAAGCAGAGTGGCACTTTTTAGAAATAGACTTGTCCAACCCATGCCAATATGGGAAAAGTGATGATGATGAGTGTAGCCCAGATAACTATTATTCAATTTGTCTTTTAAGATGGCAGGGTGTAGTTTCAGGAAGATTTGGTTATTATTTTTAGCAGATTGAGTTTCCATAGGAAGATCACCCAGCTGTAGAAATCATGCCAAAACAGACAATGGCGCCTGCTGCACTTCTCTGGCCTGTCAAACAGTCTAACCCATGACAGTATGGATAACAGATGTTCCCTCACTGGCTCAAGAAAAAAATATCATTTTAACATCTACCTTTCCATGTTTGCATCGGTCAGACTACATATATGGTGTATGATAAGTAGATTTTAAAACTTTCAATGTGACATTCACTGGTTTTAGTTTATGCTATTAGATTAATGTTGACACTGACCATCATTAATAAATGTCTTAACTTCCGAGATAAGGAATTTAAAAAAAAAAGAAAAAAAGTTTAACGTTACTAATTTCCATTATGTAATTATCCTATTGGGCAATGAATATAAGCAAGACTATTAGCATTAAGTACACTAGTTTAGTTAGAGAGTAGTCCCTGATTCAACCAAATATATTCTCTATCTCTGGTCAAGCCATCCATCCCATGCCAGCATGGAAAAACGGACGTTAAAGGAGGATGATTATGGTTGTTCAAGTGGAACAAGAAAGAAACATCACAGGTTGAGGAATAAATAAAATAACTAAAAGAATATCCCTGGATTAAGAACAAACTATTCTGTGGATTCTGAGAACATTATTGAATATGACAAACATCTGAAGAAAATAGAAGTCAAAATGCATAACCCCCCCATCCAACCTCTTTCTCTTGTCTATATTATAGGTCTTTCATCATGCAACTAAATCATTTGGAAATGTGAGCATTTGCTTACACACAGAGAAAGAAAATATGCTGCAGTGTTGAGGTTTTATAACAAGCTGGTGTTTCAGTAATTCGTAGTATTGGAAAAAAAACTAGGAGGAACAGATTAGCTGTTCAACCATCTGACAAAAATTTTGATGTTTTTTTTTTTTGTTTCAGATAATACTGAAAATAAAGAATTTGGAAGCATTTATTAATCTGTCAACTACAAAGAAAATGGTGCCCAATATAAAACCACTGAGACAGGTGGGAAAGGAGGAAGTCTACCACCAAAGCAAGCATGGGCCATGGAGAGATTTGAACCCAGAATAAATATCAAAAGGCATTCAGTCCAAACATAAGACAATGATGCACCTGGCAGTTGTACATCATCATCTAGTGTCTGTTTTCCATGCTGGCATGGGTTACACGATTTGACTGGAGACTGGCTAGCCGGAGAGCTGCACCAGGCTCCAGTCAGTTTTGGCTTGATTTCTACGACTGGATACCCTTCCTAACACGTCTGTTCAAAATAGTTAAGTGCTTTATCCTGTAACTCACATTGTGGTCCTCATTGGAGATTGTTTTAGAGGTAGTGATGAAGGGGGAGGATCATTATTAAAAGAGGAAATGACAGTCAAGTATTGCTACATCTACTGTATTTAATGGCCTCTTCCAGTTACAATATGAAGAACCTTAGTTTGCTTACATCTATCAAATAACATTGGATTACAAAAAGAATATTTGCTCCAACAATAACATCATCATCATCATCATTTAACGTCTGTTTTTCCATGCAGGCATGGGTTCTAAATTTTAAAAGTTCATATCACCTGCACCAGCATGAAAAACTGATATTAAAACTGCAATACATATATAACTAAGAAAAAAAAAATGGGAAGGGAAGAGAATATTGTTGACCCCATAGTTAAAAATTGTACCAACCCACTATTTTAGATCAACCCCCAAAAAGACGAAAAGTTAAGTTGATCTCAGCAGGATTTGAACTCAGATCTAGCTTTACCAATTTGGGGGGAATTTAATAGTTCCAACATAAAATTATGATGGAAGGGTTAAACCAACCCAAATAATTTATCTGTTTTATGTTCAAACTGGCCAGATCCAGCACCTCACACCTATCCTACAATGTCATTCTAAAAATGTACAATCACATCATTGAAATCTCCAAGCTACAAGATAATGCATGAGTAATTCAAAATAATGTGAATAAATAAGAATTACATTTGAGAAAGTAATCTGAATGCTAACATCAAAATTTCTCTCTTCCTGCCATTCTATGCTTAGATTTCTAGCTGACTCATGATGTTTCCTCTCTAATTGAAGATTATCGCTTTTTTTTTTTTTTTTTTCTAGCTTCCTTTCAGATTCTTAATAAATAAATTCCATGTTTGAATTTACTTCTTTTAAATTTTACTATGGCTCATGAATGTAGGGAATCAGTTGAGCATCAGACAAAACATCTTGTGGTATTAGGTTAAATCCCTTTTACAGTTTAAATTCAAATCTCATCCAAGACTGCATTGTCTTTCATCTTTCCACAGTTAATAGATAACATACTAGTTGATAATATAAGTATTGAGAATTGATAGAATCCACTTAACCATAGAAGGTGGTGCTCAAGCACGGCCACAATCCAATGACTGAAACCAAGAAGAAAAAACAAAAACTCCTTAACATTTTGGTTGGATTAGATTTAGTTTACATTATTATTTTTTATGTATGAGAGGGAGTAAATGTGTTTTAACCATCACAGTTAAGGCCATACTGGATTACTGCCTTAAAGAAGAAAAAGTGAGAAAAAGAAATCATCATGAATGTAGATCTTCGTGAAACTTAATATTTTGTGGTTTGGTAGATACTGGATAATGGAAGACATCTTGATTTTGGAAATGTAATTCTAGGAAAAAAAGTTTTTTATAGTTACCAAAGCCCCATTTACGCAATCAGGCAGTAGCTGGCACGCTTGTGTTAAATGCCTGTTGTCAGACAAAATTGGCAAGCAAACCATCAGAGTACTCATGCCGGCTGTTGTTGAGTGAACTCACCAAACAATGGTCACCTAACCTGGTGGTTTGCTGCTCTTCACTTTTACTGTCCTATGAGTCTCAACTAGCATTGTGGAAGATGCTTGGTTAATTTTCAAGGCTTATTTTCTTTTACAAAAAAGTGTCTTCCATTCCAAAAAATATAGATAAGTTTCTGACTGTATTGAGAGAGGACAATTCCCCTGAGAATGTCTGACTGTAGATATTTTCCGAGGGCATTGTAGAAGTTATTCCTATCATGTTGATTCCGATGCTCCAGTTGAAATCCACACTGGCTATCTGGTAGAAATTCTCATCAATCTGTTCTACATTGCCAAAAGTTTTGCTTCCAGTGAAGTTTCTGTTGTACAGTTCTGTGGGTTTTTGTGCAGTTCCATAAAATGTACCTTGGTTGACCTCAGTAAATTTTGTGGAAACAATGTTTCTTCACTCAAAGTTGATTTCATCACCACAATATATGCCAGGCTGTATCCTTGTACTGTTTGATTGTAGGCCTCAGAATGATTGTTATAAACCAACTTCCAAGTCTCTTATAACCAGGTTCCAAATGCTCATCTTAGATGACACCAAAAGACTGTTTACTGGTAGTGGCCTTCAACTTTATAAGTTTGTTTTGAAGCTATCTTGAACTTGTAGGCATCTTTCTGATTCGACACAGATGTTGATCTTGATGATGAAGTGTTGGTGATTCTGACTGTTGGTGCCATTTGAGACTTGGTTACCTACACATTTAGCCTGTATGTCTTGTCTTACTGCTGATAATATAGTGTCTGAAATACTTAACCCTTTAAACTGGCCATGTCCAGCCCAAATATTCTGTTTATTTTGTGCTCAAACTCTGAATAAGTCTACAAGAATTAAGAGTGAACTGCAGTGGCTAAATTCGTGCTATCAAATGAATCTCCTCTCAGATCACAAACAATGAACCTGACTTGTCTGAATTTACCATGGATGAGACAAATGCATTTGATGGTGAATTACCATCTTCCAAATGATAATAAATTCAAGGTTATGAGAAGCTCAGTTTGCTGACAAGAGCTGTACTTCACTACAAATACTATACTGTAAAGTAGTACCCCAGATTGGCCATAATCCAATGACTGAAACAGTAACAGAATAAATAAATTACTTTCTTTATTAAAAGAAACTTTGCATTTAAAAATTCAATATTTGGTTAATTTGTTTGCAAGTGATATCATATACTGTATATGAAAAATGCTTGTGTGTGCACAGCAGTTGTTTGGTTTTTGTTTTTTTTTAATCCTTTTACTTTTTATTTTTTATTTCAGCTTGAAATTAATATCTAAAGACAAAAATAGTTTAATTGTATCGTTTGAAACAAATCATGTAGTCATCACAGCCGAACCATTCCGGATTGACTTTCTCACAAATGACCATCCTGTTTTAAGCATTAACAGCCAAGGTTTATTTAAGTTTGAACATTTACGACAAAAAACGTGAGTAAAGATGCTAATTTAATTTTTTTCCAAGTTTTAAAAAAAATATTTGCTGAACTTATTAATTAGTAACTTTATCTGAAATGGTGTGTTGCATCACATGTTATGGTCGTTAATTATAATATGCATATATGTTGTCATATTCACTTTATTTTTTAATGGTTATTAAATACTACTGTCACTGCAGAGGCTGTGGAATAGTTTGTGACTATTTTGTACATGTAAGAAAATAAAACATAAGTGAATATAGTGTGTTTAAAAACTACCCTGACTCTACCATACAATTTTCTTATCTCTCTGTCTCAATGCTTAGTCCTAACATTCATACTTGGTCCTCTTTATCCCTTGCTTTTCTACTAACTAAAGTAATTGTGGTTTACTTTGATGGATATATATATATATATGCAGTCTTTGGACCCTGTCAAACCATCCAACCCATGACTGCATGGAATATGAATGTTAAATGATGATATATATACTTTAACATGCTTGCCTGGGTCAGACTGAATTTTTTAAAGGCAGATTTTCTACAGCTGGTCGCCTTTCCTGTTGCCAACCCTCACCTGTTTCGAAGCCAGGTAACATTTTCCCATAGCTAGACATCTTTTTCACAGAAGACTGGAAGTGAACAACCTTGCTTGTATGATGCTCCATTGTGTGGTGTCAAGACAAGTTTACATGTACACACTCACACATGACAGGCTTCTTCCAGTTTCCATCTACCAAATCCACTCACAAGGCTTTGGTTGGTCCGGTGCTATAATAGACACTTTCCCAATGTGCCATGCAGTGGGACTGAACCCAAAACCACATGGTTGGGAAGGAAGCTTGTTAACTACACAGCCATGCCTGCATCTACCCAGTGAAAACCTTAACAGTTTAGTAATTATAAAGCTAATATTGTTCAGTCTATTGAATTATACAAAATGGATGAGATTAAGAATGACAGAATGTGATTTTTTGAATGATTGTGTGAATGTTATCTCCAATTCACAACTATCTGAGGAGAATTATGTTCAAAGGTATTTCCAGCCATAACAATTCTGTCTTATTTCCACACTCATTCTTCAAGTATTAGATTAACCATTGTTTTTTGATACTTTTGAAGATGGTTGTGTAATTTGAAGGAATTTTGCCCTTGTTTTCTAATGGGTTAACCAATCATGAAGAACCAATGACGGAGCCTTTATGTAGTTGTTAAACAATGCAGCCAAATCTCCTTCAAATCACTTCCTACCTGCTTAAGAAAATGGACACATTAGTGTAGTCTTAGGTACATTATGACCAAAAATGGTATGGTCACAACTGAACAAACCTTTTGATTGTAAATCTGCTTAATCAGAGCTTACTTGGAGTTAACTATCACCACCATCAGCCAACAACAACCAAATAGTTGCCCTCTTCCCTATTATTAAAGCTAAGATTAGGGAAACTACAGTGAACAACTAGCGTTGCCTGTGGTTTAACACCAAGCCAGCTATGATCATCCAGACTAGTTTTTCAGGCAGTGAATCTCTGTCCATTTTAAAAATAGTAGTGTGATTTGACGGAGCTTTGCTCCTGCTCCTATTTCTACTGGGTCAACTAATCATGAAGAGACCCTTTCATTATCACTGTTTTGATTGGCTGTTCTAGTTAGCCAGTTTAAGTGTGTTGAGTTAACCTGGTCATTAAGGTTGACTTAATTTAGAATTTAAGACTCGGGAAAGTAAATCAAATAAGCCAGGTAAGTGATACTTGTCATTAGTGTCAGGTTGAAATAATTAAGTTGATTAACCAGAAACTGGAAGTGACTTGTAACTCTGTTTTCATTTGGATCAAAGTTCGAGTTACTGACACCTGATCTCCATCATACCCTTCCCTTGTCTGAGGTAATCATCATTCTTTTAGTTTATTTTTACATTTAGCCATGTTAGTATTTCTATCATAGCTCGAGCTTACAGGAAGGTTTGAACTCATGACTGCTGGGTTGATGAAACACTTGTACAGCTTCTGTTTACTGTGGTGAACCATTCCACCTACTTGTAGTAGTACTACTCTCCTCAAGTTTTGGTTTGCCCCAGCACAATAAAATGCAAATCACTGACCTCTCAGAGGGTTGTCACTTTTCCTATTGGCTCTATTTATTTCGATATCCATTTATGCCGGGAGAAGCACATTCTGTTAGCGGCATGTGTATGCTAATTTTTCTGCTTTGATCTTAAGAAGAAATATCACTTATCTAACAATTCCATAGATCTTTATAGTCATTACTTTAATTATTAGTATGTATATATTACTTGTTTAAGTATATAATAATTGAGAAGATAATGACATATGATAAACTGAAGTTTTGTGTTCATATCCACTGTGAAGTTTTTGTCATGAAGCTCAATACCATATAAAGTGCTGTTAATGTCAGTGTTATTCATTACCTCATTAATATCGTGAAGAGAGGGAGGGCACTCGTTAGCAACAGCTTGAGTGACTATTAATTCCCCAAACCATTGTCACTCTTAATATTTAATTGTTATTGTTGGCCATAAAAGAGAAGAAACTGGTCTGGAAAGAATGGAAAAGAGGGGGGTAGCAGAGAATCATATCAAAAGGCTCAAAGGGAAGCTAGACGCCATGTTTATCAAGCTAGGGCAGAAGCAGAAAAGAAGAGGTTTGCCAATGTCCTACAGTGTGAAGATCAGAGACTTGAGGTGTTCCGAATTGCTAAACAGTGTGTCAGAGAATCGAGATATTGTGGTAGAGAAATATGTGCTGATGGATAATGGTATGCTTGCACTTAGTGATGCGGACAAGAAAGAAGCGTGGAAGAGTTACTATGCAAGGCTATTGAACGTGGAGATTGAATGGAATAAAGGGAGTCTCCCTCATGTGAACCCAACAGACATCAGTGGACAGCAGTATGGTAGATAAGGCAATTAAAGATATGAAAACAAGGAAAGCGCTTGGTCCATCTGGAATCATTGCTGAAATGCTCAAAATATCCAGTAACGTAAGATATGGGCTAGTCACCCGTATAGTTAATTGGGTTATTCAGGAAGGCGTGATACCCAGTGACTGGTTTAGCAGCATTGTTAGCTGCTACAAGGGTAAGGGAGATACCTTAGATAGAAACAATTATAGAGGCATCAAACTCCTGGGCTAGGTGATGAAAATTACAGAGTGAGTTATAACCCAATCAATTAGGAGCAGAATTAGGCTAGATGAACTGCAGTTTGGCTTCGCCCCGGGGAGAAGCACTACTGATGCTATTTTCATAGACAACTGCAAGAGAAATACTTAGCTCAGAATAAACCATTATACTTGGCATTCATTGATCTAGAGAAAGCCTTCAATAGAGTTCCCTGCTGTGTGATATGGTGGGCTCTGAGGAGGCTAGGGGTAGATGAGTAGCTTGTGAAAGCTGTATAGGCCATGTACAGATGCTGTCAGTAAGGTGAGAGTTAACCACAATTACAGCAGAGAATTTGGTGTACAGGTAAGCGTTCATCAAGGCTCAGTCCTCAGTCCCCTCCTTTTCATCATTGTCCTCCAGGCCATAGCAGGAATTCAAGACCAGCAGCCCCTGGGAACTACTATTTGCTGATGATCTTGCCCTCAGCAGATTCTGTATCAGAGCTAGAAAAGAAATTCCGGGTGTGGAAGCAAAACCTGGAATCTAAAGGCCTTAAGATTAACTTAGCAAAGATTAAGGTCTTAGTAAGCAAGGAAACAGACAGGACCTCACCCCCTTCTGGTAAGTGGCACTGCTCTATTTGTAGGAAAGATGTAGACAGGAATTCCATACATTGTACACAATGTAAGCACTGGACACACAGGTGCAGTGGAATAATAGGAAGGTTATCAGAGAAAGTGTTCATATGTGGAAGATACACAGGGCCCATAAAAACTAGATACTCGAGAAATTGATTTTCTCAAATGCTCCAGAGGCTCATTAGAAGTAGTGGATGATTTCTGCTACCTAGTAGTGGGAGAGGATGTACAGATAGTGTAATGGTTAGAATAAGAATAGAATGGAGAAAATTCAGAGAACCTTTACTTGTTGGCAACCAAAGGTTTCTCTCTCCAAGTGAAAGGAAGATTGTATGATGCCTGTATGCAAACAGTATTTCTACATGATTGTGAGACATGGGCTCTGTGTGCAGAGGACATACAAAGGCTAGAGAGGAATAAGGCTAGTATGCTCTGCTGGATGTGTAATGTAAGCGTACATGTTTGACAAAGTACTAGTGTATTGAGAGAGAAGTTAGGCATAAGAGGAATTAGATGTAGTGTGCAAGAGAGAAGACTGCGCTGGTTTGGTCACATGATGCAGATGGATGCTGACAGCTCCATCAAGAAGTGTCAATCACTCAAAGTGGACAGAACACATGGAAGAGGGAGATCCAGTAAGACATGGGACGAAGTACTGAAGGACGACCTCAGGACCCTCAGATGACAAAGGACGCCTTGCTGTACTCAAAAAGACATGTCCCACGCAGCAGAAGTCTTAAGGCCACTCCCCCTGGTGAAGAGGATTGGCCTGCAAGAGTTCTGTGCCGGTGTCAGGTATGGGCGCTCGTGCCGGTGCCACGTTAAAAACACCCAGCACGCACTATAAAGAGGTTGGTGTTAGGAAGGGCATCCAGCCATAGAAACCAAGCCAAATCAGACTGGAACCTGGTCCAGCTCTGGTCGACCCATCTGACCCATGCCAGCATGGAAAACGGACATTAAAGGATGATATATGTTGTTTCCCTTTTCCAATAAATCAAATCAAATCAAATTTATAAGGTGGTCGAGGCTCTTGTTTATTTGTTATCTAATAATCATTGTCTTTTAGTGAGAAGGAAACAAACCTGAGGTTTTGATAGGGGTTATGTAAAGGGTGGCCAAACAAATCTAATATTGATGAAACAAAACTTGATGACTACTAGCAAGTTTTGATCCACTTCATAGTTCTTCATAGACAAATTATTGTTAAATTCTTCTTCTTCTTCCAAAGTTTAAAATCCGGTTTTGTCCCCGTGAACGGGGGTGGCCAGATTCACCTCACACTCGC
>JAOPUL010002961.1:41231510-41241888 GCA_027564515.1 Octopus rubescens
TGTATGTATGTATGTATGTATGTATGTATGTATGTATGTATGTATGTATGTATGTATGTATGTATGTATGTATTATTCTACTGTTAATTGCAGATTCCCTATTATAAAGCTGCTAAATGCGCAGCAACCGCTGTACCTCCTCCTCCTCCTACAATTACTACTACTACTACTACTACTACTACTACTACTACTACTACTACTACTACCGTCCCGCTTATTACTGCTACATAGCTGTTCATATAAATCATTATAATTATTGTATATAAAACAACACAATAACTCTATTTATTGAAAACAAAAAGGCGCTTGAGTGGCAGCATCAGTTTGAGCGATTGGAGCTCCCCCCCGCCTCTTATATAGTTTGTTCTGTCTCTTTATGTTCTAAGTTCAAATCCCTCCAGGTTTGACTTATCCTTTCGTTCTTTACGGGTCGATAAATAAAGCTCCGGTCTAAATGTACTGGGATGTCGATATTATTGCCTACTTTTCCACCCCCTCAAAATGTCTGGCCTTATGCTTATTATTATCATAACTAATTATTATCATAACGAAAGAGATCAGCTATTTGGCAGAATCACTGTAGTACTAGATTAAATGATTGTGGTGTTTAAATGCGACCTCACAACGGAGTTCCAAGTTCAATTCCTTTTAGTCTTCGAAGATATGGGCCCTAGAGTAGGACTGCCATCTTCGTCTGGATTCTGGATTGCACAGCCCGACCATGTCGACTTCAGGGGTATATTAAAAGATCCATAAAAGTCCGTGAGTTATAAGTTTATTAATTGTATCACGAATATAAGTTTGGATGTGTGACACCCGACCAAGAAACCACCCACCCGTATTGACTTTCATGTTCATCATTGCATTGTCAATAAAATAAATACCCATCTATATTGCAGTCAAATAACTTGACTATATTCTTGTTGTATAATGTATCTGTGTGCTTAAATCCAGTCGGGGTCAAGAGTACCTTTCATAAAGTACCTTTCAACATCTGACGTCTTTATAATCAACTGTCCCCTTCATGCTGAAATTCCAGTAATTGTGTCTATATAATAAATCAACATTATAATTATTAATATCAGGTGAGTGGGGGTGAATGAACTGAATTGGTACAGCCTTAATGGTTCATTCCCTATAAGTGTTTAGTTGTGTCATTGTAAATGTTGAGTTCAATTCGGCTGAAATCGACTTTGCTTTTCAGGTTTGGGGCGGCAGATAAATAGTGATCAGTGATATACTGTAGGTTGTTGTTGTTGTTGTTGTTGATGATGATGATGATGATGATGATGATGATGTTGTCGTTGTTGTTTAAACTTGGAGTCAATCCTGACAGAGTAGACCCATGATCAAAAGCCTTTCTGTGATCATCCAGTGTATTTTCTAGGTTAAATGCACATAGGACTATATTATAACGGATGCTATATTTTTTCTAAGATAGTAGCTTCGATTGACAGAGATTTGGTTGGCTGCTATTTCTGGCGACCACGTTGATGATTCCTCGTTGGCTCCATAAACGGCAGCCATTTTCTACGATCTATGGGCAAGAGCAATGTAAGAAATTGTCATCATTATCATAATTAGTTGGTTAGAAAGAATGTCCTGTCGCATTTCAAGATGGGAAAGAAACAAGTTCTTCTTTGGTTTTAATTTATATATTAAATCAAGATAATATCTCCCCTCTTTATTAATAACATAATCCCATTTATTTGGCAAATTGATAATCATTCGACCGTAAAAAATTCTTTAAGTTTGGGAAAAAAGTAGCACAATTAATAAGCTGTTTTCTCTTTAAATATTACAACGATCTGTAACAATGATAATCAGATGGAGTAAAGTCAGAATATTAAGGAGGAAGAGGCAAAAACTTCTATAGTTAATGCCATAGTCTTTTCTCTCAGTAACTTGGGCAATATGTGGTCTTGCGTTATTGTGTAAGACCAACACCCCTCCCCTTACGATTGACCAATGATAGGCGATTTTTCTGCAAATGTTTGTGCAATGCTTCCAAATGACGACAAAACACCTCGGTATTAACTCTTTTAGTTTGATTTAACACTTCATGATAAACAGCAGCATTCATCTCCCACCAAATATAGAGTATAACATTCCTTGAGTGAATCCCTGGCTTGCAGAGAGACTCCCCTTTTCCATTGGGTGTCAGCCATTGTCGTTGGGTATGTAATAAATTACACACTTTTCATCATTTGAGATGATTCTACTCAGGAAAACTTCTGTCGCAAATTTACCCTTCAATGACGAGAGGGGACCAATTCTTTGATTAAACCGTGAAGCAGTCATATGATGAGTGACCTATTGACCAAGTTTAGACGTTTTTCTTAGTTCATGATGGTATGTTATGATCGAAGTGTGATAGATTATTTTAAATGTGTAAGTACAAAAACCATGAATGTATATCTCGAGAAAATAAGAAAAAAACTTTGAATGTATATACATCCCCATAAACTCACTAACACAAACACATGTACACATGCATGACAGAAGTAAATAGACACCCTTGTAATAGTTAACATTTAAATCTAAAATTATACATTCAAATTATCTATTAATTATTATAATGTGAATATCTAATATTTAGTGGACATGCACTTTGCAGTTTCAATGCAAATATCTTATTAGGCAAGCTACTGATCAGATGATGAATATTCTCTTAAGGAATTTCTTGCCAAGTTTCATACAGTAATCTCAAAAGATCTGACTTTGAGGATGCTTTCTTGTTCTTTTTGCGAAGTGTCCTGTCCATTATGCCCCAAAGGTGTTCAATAGGGTTCATATCTGGTGACTGGCTAAGCCATGGAAGCTTTTTAATACCATTCTCTCTCTTCCAAACAATCTTGAGTCTTTTTTAGCCGTGTGACAAGGAGCCCTATCTTCCACAAATAAAGAGTCTTCTTTAATCGTTTCACCACTGGAGAAGATTGGAAGGAGTCCTTTCTGCAATATGGACACATTTATCTGAGTTTATGTTTCCCTCACAATCCACCAGCTCTGATCAACCATTGCTCCAAATTGCTCCACTGACCATCACAGAATAGCCGCTGTGTTTCATTGTTGGTTGCAATATTTTCACATCAAATTCTTGATCTCAGAGTCTCCAGACCCACAGAAAATACAGCAAATCTGGACTCATCAGAGAATATGACAGTGTCCCAAAATGTAGTGACCTCTCCATCATCTCACTGTCCCAATCATTTCTCCGCTTGATATTGTCTAGTCGGAAGAATTGGCTTCCTTCTTGCTGCTCTGCCATAGTAGCCAAGTTTGTGGAGATACCTAACAGCTGTTCTGAGACTGACATCAACTTGTTCAGCTATGTTAAAGGCCTTGCAACAAGGATTATCCTCCACACTTCTCTTAACATCTTAACAAAACGAAGGGTCCTGTCAGAGGTCCTTGGTCGACCTGGGCGAGATAATGTGGACTCCTTCTTCTCTCTGGTGAATTGCGCAATCACTCTATTAGGTGTCGGTTACATAACTGGCTCTCTGTCGGTTATGACAACGAGGGTACCAGTTGATTCAATCAACGGAACAGTCAGCTTGTGAAACTAACGTGAAAGTGGCTGAGTACTCCACAGACATGCGTACCCTTAGTGTAATCCTCAGGTAGATTCAGTGCAACAGAGGGTGTAACAAGGCCGGTCCTTTGAAATACAGGTGCAACTCATTTTTGCCTGCTGAATGGACTGGAGCAACGTCAAATGAAGTGTCTTGCTCAAAGACACAATGTCAAACTCATGATCTTACAATCATTAGTGCAACACCCTAATAACTAAGCTCTGTGCCTCCACACCAGTAATATACTACATGTTAATTCAATAATTTTTGCCCCTCCTCTTTAAATTTGTGACCTGTATTGATATAAGTAATCAATATTTCACCTGTATCAATATAAGTAATCAATATTTAGTACTGTCACACACAATAACATAAGGTGACAAGCTGGCAGAATTGGTAGCATTCCAGGCAAAATGCTTAGTGGCATTTTGACTATATTTACGTTCTGAGTTCAAATTATGCCAAGGTCGACTTTGCCTTTCATCCTTTAGGGGTCAATAAAATAAGTACCAGTTGAGCACTGGGATCAATGTAATCTACTTAACCCTCTTCCCCGAAATTGGTGACCTTGTGTCAACATTTGAAGCCAATATTAT
Organism: Octopus rubescens; assembly: GCA_027564515.1. Lineage (NCBI taxonomy): Eukaryota > Metazoa > Mollusca > Cephalopoda > Octopoda > Octopodidae > Octopus > Octopus rubescens. The sequence goes on from JAOPUL010002961.1 coordinate 41,235,685, forward strand.
TATTATCAAATAAGGCGGCGAGCTGGCAGAATCGTTAGTATGCTGGGCAAAATGCTTAGCGGCATTTAGTCCGTCTCTACATTCTGAGTTCAAATTCCGCCGGGGTTGACTTTACCTTTCATCCTTCCGGGGTCGATAAAATGAGTACCAGTTTAACACTGGGGTCGATGTAATCGACTACCCCCCCCCCCCACAAATGGCAGGCCTTGTGCCTAAATTTGAAACCATTATTATTATTATTATTATGGTTTTAAATTGGCACAAGGCCATCAATGTTGGTGGAGGGGGCAAATCAATTACATTGACCTCATCACTTAACTGGTACTTATTTTATCGACTCCGAAAGGATGAAAGGTAAAGTCAACTTCAGAGTAATTTGAACTCCGAACGTAAAGGCGGACGAAATGCCGCTAAGCATTTTGCCCGGTGCGGTAACAATTCTAATAATAATAATAACATGTCGATATTTGGTTATGACTCTATAAGTCTTTCACAAATATTAGTAATTGTAGCTACATTATCTCATGAAATTCAATTATAAACAATATTTCTGATTTAATCAAAAATAACCATGTCTATTTTGTCACAAGAATATTTGTGACAAAATAGAAACATTCTTATTGGAATATTTCTATTCTTAGTGATAATACTAACATTGAATTTGAGATGTGAGATGATTCAACACAAAGATAATTATTTTCATGGTAGTAAGGCTTATGAGAACAGATGACCATCACACAGTCTCATTTTCTTTCGCATATTAGTTTTAGGTATGTTGTCTTGCAAAATCAATGATCGTCATTGGTTTTCTGTTTAGATCATTCAGCCAATCAGATTCTCACTAAAACATAGAAAGAAATCACTGACAAAGCTAAGCCTTCACATTACTGCCGTTATTAAACAAATAGTTATATTTTACTTAATTATCAAATATTGTAGCTATTTAAATATATATATATATATATATAGATATAGATATATGTAAATTGTCATTGATAGCATTAAACAAACATCATCTTTAAGGATAAATACATACAGAATATTATTAGATAGATTTACTCCCACATACAACTTCAATAACACACGCAACCCTATCCTAGCAGCAGACTATCTGCCTGACGTGCTACACTACTCCATCAACATACAGCCATTGTCACATCATTACAGCAGCACTTACAATGGATCTTTCTACAAAAACGCATCTTTCTATCCCCACTGAATAACCAAAGAGGTAAGTTTCTATCTAATCTTTTATAATCTTGTTTTATATATCTCATTGAATTTGTAAGAGATTGTAGTAACTGTTAGAATAATATGTTAGAATCTAACATATTTAATATTAACAGGAGAACAAAGAGATTCACCAACAATTTACACATATTTTTCATTAATGTGGCCCAAACTGTTTTATTTTACAAATTTATGATGATTGAAATGTTTATTATTTAGTCTTTATTCTGTTGAAATAATATGGTTCTGTATAACATTTGTTACATAGATTGATCATTAACAACAGAGAACAATCTATATAGTGTAGCATTAATGTGTGCATTAAGCTTTTGTTGTAAGGAAGATGTAATGTTGTGCCTATACAGCTGATGCTATATGAAAATTATGTCAAGATTTAGATAGAACATATACTGGAGGATATTGTATTTTCTTTAAAGCTGGGTATAACGTGTCGAGTAATAGCAGTGATGAGCTAATGGTGTGTTAAGGATTATGGTTAGGTATAATGGTGGACAATAAGACTCACAGCTGTCAAGAAGTGAATAGAAATGTTAGCATGTTGGAGACTACATCGATATAATGTAAAAAATATTTGTATTGCATATGTTTGCTTCTAAAGCATATTTGTAAAGCATAGTAATATGTTATTTCTTTTTTAACATACTTTCCTACTTCCCTTTATAATTTATTTATAGTCACAATTTTATATCACTTTTTTACGCTGTCCTTCCAATATTTAGTTATGAATTTTTGAATTTTTATAACATTAAAGCTTTAAATTTATGGAAATTATGTGTATCTCAATTATTAATTATGTTTACAATTCAAATTGAAACTTCATAATCATCATCTCATTGTCAAATATATTTCTTAATATTCTGTATCTACAAATACTTTTGTTTGAATATCTAAACATTTAGTGTACAAAATGTGATGCCTGCCCTGAACTTCTTAAACTGTTACACTTTACTCTTTGTTTCTCATAAAATATTCACTTTTCATATTAAACAACTTTTGTCACTTATTCTCTTGTCATTCTTCTGATCTGAAAATATCTCATCATTATTTGACAGTCCTACTTCTCAAAAACAATAACGTAAACACTTACATGACAGGCATGGTAGTGTGGTTAAGGCATCCACTTTTGAACCATGTGGTTAGAAGTTTAGTCCTACAGTATGGATGCTGTCAGCTGGCACCCTGTACTACAGCCACAAATCAACCAATATCTTGTGAATGAAATTGGTAGCTAGAAACTGAAGAAACCCATTGTGTGTATGTGTTTGTGTGAGTGAGTTTGTATTTCCCCTCATGCAAAATGTAAACAAAGGCCTCACTGTGTCCTTAGCTTGCAGTCCATCATGAAAGCATGTATAGGCTTCTTGATATGCCTTGACATGTATAATCTTTGTAAACAAAAGGTTCATTCAAACAGTATCGTTATTTTCAATTCTTCATATAGCCATGCTCAGGCTGTTTGTTGTTTGATAGACCCATGGAGTTATTACCTTGCTTGGAAACAAGGGTAGGCACCAGGAAGAGCATTCAGCCATAGAAACTCTGCTCCATCATAGTCTCATCTGACCCATGCAAGCATAGAAAAGTGGATATTAAGATGACAATGACGATTGTAGGTTAGATTCTACAATTTATTTCTGGATTGTTCTTTTTTCTGAAAACATTAGCGTTTATTCTGATTCATCCTTGTCATATCTTTATTACTAACTTGCCTTTACAAACATTAGCACTGGCGATACAATTAGTTTCAGAACAATTAGTTTATACTTTTTATCTCAGAATTTTATGAACTTCTTCAATCTACATGAACTTTCCATCCTTCCATCCATCTTTTCCACCCACTATCCCTAGGTCTCCTACTGGTTTGCTCGGTTTCAAGAATTTATCTTGTGATTTTTTCCTGTGACATTCTAATCACATGTCCATAGTACCGGAGCTGTGACCTCTCGATGCAGAGAAGTAGCAGCTGATCTGGAGAGACTCTGCTCTCTGAGCTATGCACCCTATTGTGTATTGTTACTCCAGCAACCCTTCAGAGGAACTTCATCCACTTGTATTCATGACCATAAGTGAGGACAGGCATGAAAACTGAATTGAAAACAGCAAGTTTGGCTTTTTTACCAAGCTCTCCTCTTCTGAGGATTGACTGCTGGAGCTGGTGTATTACTGTGCCAGCACCTGCAATTCTGGCATCCAATTCAGCTTTCTGCCTTCTTTCACTTGTGAAGCTTAGGCTAAAGGAAGGCCCACCATGGCTGGTACAAGTATATGCATCAAACAGTGAGGTCAAATGAAAATCCTTCCATGACGAGGTCACTGCAGCTTTAGATGTAGTTAAGATCGAGTCATTTGTTCTGCAAGGAGATTTCAATGCACATGTTAGCACCAATCATCAGACATTGAAAGGAGTGATTGGGAGAAATGGTGACCCTGAACTCAATGCAGATGGAGACATCTTACTAGATTTCTGTGCTGGAAATGGGCTCTCCAATATGAGCACATTCTTCCAGCACAGGAATATCCATAAGTATACCTGGTTTAGAGATGCTTTGGGACAGAGGTCACTGGTAGATTTTGTTATCGTCTCTGACCTCTTTGATTCTGTGCTGGATGTTCATGTAAAGAAAAGAATGGAGCAATCAACTGATCACCACCTAGTTGTCTTCAACCTCAGATTATCTACAGCAGGGAGAACTCACAAAACTGGTAAGTCCAGTGCAACTTACAGGATAAAGTGGGAAGCCCTGGTAAAAGTTATTTATAGCAGTCACAAGAACTTTGTCCTCACATAAATATATTTGGATTATAAAAGGTTCCTGGTTATTAGTTATCAGAAAATAAGTACTTAAAACTGAGACACACTATTCCAATGTGAGTGAAATATTATCTAAGCAGTCATTTAGTAAAAATATAAATTATTTGTCTGCAGGACAAATGGGTGAGAATTTGGATTTTGTATGATTGATATTTTCATTGAAGAGCAAGTGTCTCGTAAAAGTCATGGATAAAGCATGAGTTGTAGATCTGGGCATGTATGGCTATTAATATTGATTAGAAAGCAATATAGTAGTGGTGGTGATATGGAAAATAGAGAGTCATTGAAAGATTTTACATCTTCTTATGAGCAAATATAATATTAGATCTTATACTCTCCAGCGAAAAAAAATCTCTTTTAATTCTATATAAACTGAAATAATTCCCATTGCCTTAATTATGTATCTGAATAATGATAATGATGATTGTCTAAAAGATAAAAGAAGTTATTGGATTACTCCATTGTCAGTAAAAGCTAGTAATTCTACAAACTGTTATGTATTTCCTCTATAATATGTAAAACTTGTGGAAAATAATATTTCCATTATGAAACCATCCACTTTAAAAACCACTTTAGATTAATTGTTGCTGAATATCTGTTGTTCAGATAGTTAACAAAAATGTACCAGTTTAAAAACTGCCTTTCTGTTAAGAGGGTGCTTTAATGCATAAATGTGCAAGAGGTACACTGTTTTGCTAACCCCTATTCCTCTTAGTATTTGCATCAGACAATTCTGTTTGAATGAGTAATGCCACTGGAATTGATGGAATAGGCATGTTCTGTGCAGAAAATGTGTATAGATTAAATAATTGAAGTAGTTAGAGAATGTGACAGATTAGTATGGCAGAGGTTAACCTTCTCTGTGCTGTTGTCGCAATTTGCTACCATACGAGTTTTCTCCTCATCGCCTTGAGAGGGCTGCTTAAAATAAACACTTTGCTAAGTTTATTCCCAGTACTTTAATCTGGAAAGAGTCTACTTTTGATTCAGAACAAGGCTAACCTTCCATTGTGACACCATTTTCATTGTTTATTTACTTGCCATGAGGTACACAAGCTTTTAAATCAATCGCATTATCCATTGCTGGCTGATTTAAGGAAAGTACTGGCTCCAAGGAGGTACATTTCTGATGGGCAACTCTTTCATCTATTCCTTAATGCATTACATAAAAATATTATTCATTCCTTCCTTTATTAGTATACAAAAAGATCAAGTCTGTATACACAACACAACAAAAGTTATAACAATTTTAAAACAGTAGGTGCTTAGGTCTTTTGCTTCCTCAAAAAGAATCCATTGGCAGGGGAGAGAATTCTCGAGGCAATTCAGTGTGCTAAAGGTTAACTGATTGATTGTTTGATCGGTCAAGCAATCATTCAATCATCTAGGTTTGTCAAAATCCTTTTGTCACTATTTGTGACCTCATCGATGACATGCCCTCTCTACCTCAGGTCTGCTTCAGGTCTGAGTGATGATGAAAGGACTTTGACAAACCTACTGATTGATTGATCGATTGACCAAATGATTAATCAAACAATAGATTAGTTAACTGGTTAAATGATTAACCAACTGACTAATAAAAGTAAAGAAGTGAAATAGAACTAGTACGTGTGTTTATTATTGGCATAATGACCCTCCCAATATACAACAAAATATGTTTCAACACAGGAATTCAAATCAAGAATCTTGTAAACCAAATACAAAAACAGAAAAAGTTGCTTTTAGCAGACAATACAATTGGAAAATGAATTCAAGATATATCTGAAGATATTAAATTCAAATGTAAGTTATTTTTGCAAATGATAATGAGATGTTTGCATTGTAACTAGATGAGTCAATAGATGTAAGTGGGTTAGTAGTATTATTAATTTTCATGTTTTCTTCACAATAACAGAATTATAAATTGCTTCTCAACCATCTGTCTTCAGGTTCAGTTCCACTGTGCAATACCTTGGGCAAGTATCTTCTACTATAGCCTCAAGCCAACCAAAGCCTTGTGAGTGGGTGAGTGGATTTGGTAGACGGAAACTGAAAGAAGCCTATCTATATATATATATATATATATGTGTGTGTGTGTCTGTTTGTGTGTGTGTGTGTGTGTGTGTGTGTGTGTGTGTGTGTGTGTGTGTGTGTGTGTGTGT
>JAOPUL010002961.1:41251491-41262302 GCA_027564515.1 Octopus rubescens
GCTACACTACTCCATCAACATACAGCCATTGTCACACCATTACAGCAGCACTTACAACGGATCTTTCTACAACAATACATCTTTTTGTTCTCACTGAATAACCAATGATATAATTATTAAAGAGGTAAGTTCAGATTTAGTCTTTTATAATCTTTTTATATATAATGAATATCACTTAATCTTTAAGATATTCTAGGATATTTAATATTAACAGGAGAACAATGACATTGAACATTAATTCCCACACATTTTTCAGTAATGTTGATGATATTATTTTATATCACAGTTAATTAAATGACATTGGTTAAAATGTTTCATAGTTAGACAATATTATTTGTATGTGTATAACATAGTGTTATGCTGTGTGTGTGTGTTTTGGTTGTACGGAAGATATATTGTCTATATAGTAGATGGTTAATGAAAGTTATGTCAACCTATTAGTTATAAAATATGCAGAAGTATGCTGCAGTATCTGTAAATTTGTTATAATGTATCACTTGTGAGCAGTGATGAAGTAATGGTGTGTTACAAATTTTAGTGAACTATAATGGTGGACACATTAGGATTTACAGCTGTCAAGCAGTGAATAGAAACGTTGGCATGTTGTAGATGACTGTAAAAATGACAAGGACTTACATTGATCTAATGTAGAAAATATTGATGTTGCATATTGTTTTTAAAGCATATTTGTAAGTTAGAGTAATATCTTATTTATTTTTTAACATACTCTCCTATTTTTCTTCCCTTTATAAATTCTTTGTAATCACAATTTTCTATTGTTTTTTATATTGTCCATTCCAATATTTATTTATGAATTTTTAGATTTTTCATGACATTAAAGCAATACTTTTACAGAAATGGAAGTTGATGTGTATTTTGAATATTATGTTTACAATTCAAATTGAAATTTATTCTTCATCATCATTATAATTATTCTCTTGCCATTCTTCTGATCTGAGACTCATTATTATTTAACAGTGCTACTCCACAGAGACTATTGTGAAACTATTTTGAAACTTAGATTCTACAATTTCATTTTTGATATTCTTTTCTTAAGTCAATACCTTTCATTGTGAATCTTAAAAATGATTCTATTTTTAATTCCAACCTGGTCCTATACATATCTTTATTACTGAACTGTCTTTACAAACATTATCAAACAGTTTCAGAACAATGACTTTTGCCTTTAATCTCAGAATTTTAGAAACTTTTTTGATATACATGAACATTGAAAGATAAGTGGAGTGATTGACTGATTGCTTATATTTGGTAGAGATTTATAGAAACTGGAGTTAGACTTATACTTTTAAGGAAATACAAAGATCTTATTTTGATATAAAAATTACAAATGTTTCTATGAATTGTCTTGAAACCTGAAAAATATTACAAATTGTCTGTTATAAATAGATATAAAGATGAGGTTAGTGGTTATTGATAAATATATACTTAAAATTCAGACAGATTATTCTAATGTGGCTCTCTTTAAAGAGATGATGTTTACATACAAACATATAAAACCTAAATTAATGAACAGTATAGAATGACTGTTAATATTGGCTTGAAAACTATGAAGTACAGGTATTCATATTCAAAATAGAGGATCAATGTAAGATTTTATATCCTCATATGTGCAAAGGTAGCAATAGATTGTCTGATATCCAATGAAAGAAATCTCTCTTGTCTTTTAATGCCATTTAATTTAGATAATCCCCAGTACACAGTTATATACCTCAATAAATCAGATAGATTAAAAGATTAAAGTTGTATTATCACATTCTGTATAAACTAGTAATTCAACCAAAGTCAATATGTTTTATATGTAATTCTAAATAACCAATTTAAAATGCTGCTATCTTTTGTTACGATGCCTAACAAAGAGATTGTGTCAATTTCAAAAGACATTAAGCTTGTCATCTAGACCAGAAGTGTCAGACATGGCTGGATCTGGTATCCAATGTTTAGTCTGACCCCATCCCCCACGTTGCCTTATTTCCCCCACCTACTGTCTGCACTAGTCACCTCCTTTCTGTGCCTTCACTCCCCTCCCTGTGCCGCTCTCCATCATCAACCACTCACTTCCCTGCTATCACCCTCAATGCCCTCTATCCTCAATGCTCTCACATATCCACTGCAACCCCTGCCCTCGAGCCACTGCTATATTTCTCTTGATCATTTGCTAGTTACCTCATCCTATCCACTCACCCAGCCCAAGCCTCTATATCACCTCACCTATTCTCACCACCACCCCTATGTCCCACGAGGGCCTGTCCTGACACATCTCTGCCATCATCTCTTTCACTATCACTCATTATCTCACTCTACAACTCACATTCCTTTGTTTTCCAACAGGAGTATCCATGTATCTACTCTACAGCAAGACACCTATATCTGTCCCCTCTAAACCTTAAATATTTCAACTAGCACAAAGCCACGTCCCCTCAATACTACTCCCCCCTACTACTTGAGGGGATTTTGTCTTGCAAGGTGCTGGTGCCAAATAAAAATCATCAGTGCTGGTACATGTAAAAAAGCACTGGTGACGGTGCCACATAAAAAGCACTGGTGCTTGGGTTATGTAAAAGGCACTGCTTCCTGTTCCACATAAAAAAACACCCAATACATTCTATGAAGTGGTTGGCATTAGGAAGGGCATGCAGCTGTAGAAACCATATCAAAACAGACAATGTAACCCGGTGCGGTTCCTGTCAAACCGCCCAACCCATGCCAGTGAGGAAAACGGACGTTAAATGACGATGATGATGATGATGATATATATATATATATATATATATTATCTTTTACTTGTTTCAGTCATTAGACTGTAGCCATGCTGGGGCAATGCCTTGAAGAATTTTTAGTTGAATGAATCAACCATTGTACTTATATTTTTAAGCCTGGTACTTATTCTATCGGTGTCCTTTGCTAAACCACTTGGTTACGGGGACGTAAACACACCAACACTGGTTGTCAATTGGTGGCAGGAGACAAACACAGGCACACACACACATATATATGTATGTGTGTGTGTCTTTGTGTCTGTGTTTCTCCTCCACCACCGCTTTACAGCCAGTGATGGCTTCTTACATTCCCATAACTTAGCTGTTCAGCAATAGACACCGATAGAATAAGTACCAAACTTTAGAAAAAATGTACTGGGGTCGATTTGTCCGACTAAAAAATTATAAAAGGCATGGCCGCAGTCTGATGACTGAAACAAGTAAAACTATATATATATATATATATAAATATATAAATTGTAGGGAATTATATAATTCCTATTATCTGGATATATATATTTATGTATAACTACGTGTCTATTGTTAGATGTCGTTTTTTACTTACCGTTGTTTATCTCAATTACTCATAAATGTTATAAGTCAGAATTCCTGAAACATCCTCTCTCCCTAACTTATATATCACTAGCATGCATTCAGAGTCAGACCCTGACTAGAATCATGATTAACTCAGGTTCTGATTGGTTAAATCAGTGCATCTTGAGTGACACCAGAAAAGAACTTTATGAATCTATGTACAGAAAGATGTGACCTATTTTTCCTTCACTTTGTATACATCAAGCTAAATAGAAGTTTTTTTGGCTGTATTTTTTCTCCTTAAGTCTACACATGTTTGTCCAAGTGGATTCTAAATGATAAGAATGATACTGAAAGGTTTTACAGCTGAAAGAGTGTAAATGTTAGTAATCATAGTTTCTTTATTTCATTTAATTTAACGATAAGCAACAAAAACTGTATGCATTCATTTGAACAATTTCTATTTCTCTTCTCACTCTAAAGATTCTTACTTGTATGTATACCATGTGAATGAGTTTTTCTTACACATCTTGCAAACACCTCATATTCTTTCCCTTCTTTATATTTTATAAAGTTGTTAAAATGTATTTTATCTATTTCCTTTGACCTACATTATGAATAGTATTTGGGGGAAAATTTCACTTTCTGGCCTGTTAGAACTGGTTTATGCTTCGGTCCAACCCACAAAACCAAATGACTCTGACACTCCTGTTCCAGGTAGAGAGACTCTAGGGAGGATTCTTTGCTGCATAAACTTGCAAGAATTGTATTCAAAAATTAAACGTTGCTATTTCTTCAAATATTTGCCTTGATAAGGGAAATAACTCATATGCATCTAAATATATATTAATATCAATTGTTTTTGTTGATTTTTAAATTCATATATTCATCCAAGTTGATTTGTAATAAGCCACTTAGTTGATATGTTGAATTATTCTTTCCTCTATTTTGTACGTGATATCTATTACAATATATATAATATAGAAAGTGAGATTATGTTACAAAATTAACTTTTTATATTGTAATTATTTCTTATATATTATTTTTATCTTTTTATGTCAGCTGTTATATTATGCTTCTCTCTATATATAATTAATGTCCCACCAAGAACTCATTCACTTACTTTGATATTCATTATTTAACCATTTAATAATGTTATCTCAGTCTTGAGTTCTTCCACGCCATTCGGTGCATCGAGCAGTATGAAGTCGCCAACGGTCGCGATCAGTGGCAGCTTTCTCTTGTCCATGCCAGCTGATGCCAACTGTGAACAGGTCTTTTTGGAATGTTCTCCACCAGGTAGCCCTGGGGCAACCACGCCTCCATCTACTGCCAGGCAGGGTCCAACTCATCACTGCTTTTGAGTGTCATTCGTTGAGCAGTCGCAGAACATGGCCAGCCAGGTGGCATCGGCACTCCATGACCATCCTCTGCAGTGTTTCCGACTCGGCTCCTCCCAGAATCTCCCCGCTTTTCACATGTTCACGCCAGGACACATGAAGGATCGTTCACAGCCACCTCTGGTGGAAAACGCTCAGCCGTTTTGCTACCTTTGTCATGCTCTTCTAGGTTTCACTTGTGTAAAGCACTATCAGCAGCACAATGCTCCTGTACAAGTGCAACCTGATCTTTGTGCTGTGCTCGAAGATGACCAGATTGGGCACAACTGATGGAAAACTGTGGCTCCCCTGCCGATCCGGCAGTTGATGTCAAGCTCTGTGTCACCATTGCTTGCCACGATGCTGCCAACATAGGTGAAGTGTTCGACCTCTTCCAGGTCTTGCTGGTTGACACTGATCGCTTGATCAGTGTCGTTGCTATACCAATTCTAAATTTCTTTTTTGTTAGAAATATATTTATCAATAATATTAATACCATTTTAATGAAACAGTATGAAATACAAGCAAATATGAATGGCACAATGAGAATCAAGCAAACGGACATGGCAAGATTAAGCTATAGAAATTAGTTACATGTTAGTGATCTGTATGGTTAATAATGATAAAAATTAAGGATGATATGATAGTAAAGTGTTTGCGATAAATAGTTTAACATAGAATTGAGATGAGTACGATGATTTTGTTTTCTTTTCAAAAAGTCTAGAATCTCTTGATGACATATTTTTAGAATGGAGTTGCTACAAGTGTTTACGGAAGTACAAACAATTGAACCAATTAATCTTCAAACACACACACACACACACACAAGAGTACTTTATTGGATGCATTTTTATCATAGCACCAGCACTAATGAGGTTACCTAGTTCTCATAAATGTTCTCACTGCTATATGATGTCTCTGTCTGTTCATATTATTCAAGGCAACATCACTAATGAGTTAAAAGGAGCATAAATATGATTGAAGAAACAGATTGAGGTGAGATGGGGGTTTAAGCAAGAGAGACAATGCTAGAAGCTATGTGTTTACTAGTATAAGGGAAAAAGAGAGGGAGAGAGAGAGAGAGATGGATCCTTATATGGGTGAGTGATATGGTAAGAGAGAGTGACAGATGTCAATAATGAGTATCGCTGGCAGCACAAATATTGTAATGATAGGTTGTGTTGGATACAAAACAATCCAATGCAATCTCTCATACATGATGAATGAGAGAGAAATAGAGTGATAAGGATGGTGGTTAATGAGGTGTGAATATGGATATAGGTCCAATACCATCCCTCATTACTTAGGTAACATTGTACAGTAAACAGAAGTAACATTGAGTCAGCGAGATGAAAAATTCAAAGAGATCCAATGCCATCTTTAGTTTCATAGTACAGTGATCAGGAGAGTCACATTGCTTTATCACAAGTTACACAGGCATCATAGTATAGAGAATAGAAGAGAGTGTGAGTAATAGAGAAAAGAGAAGGTAACAATGGGGTGGAAAAGAACATATTGAGCATGAAATCTAAATGTAAATATATTATACTTCCCAGCCTGTATCACTCTCACCATTTATGTGTGTCTTCTCCAGTATCACATATCACTAATCATCACAGTCCTTTATGTCATCTCCTCTATCAGGTTCAGCATCCTGAGATTAGACTTCTTCACATCATGCCATGTCTTTCTAGAGTCTCCTTGTCTACAGATTCCATCCTGCACTTCTTTATACAGCTGTCAAACTCCATATGCATTATATACCTGTACCAGTGCAGTCTTCTCTCTTGCAGACTACATCTGATTATTTTTATATCTAGATTTTTCCTAACTTCATTTGTGCTCCGTCATTCATGTACACTAATATTACACATGTAAAGGGGCATGCTTCCTTTATTTCTTTCTTGACTTCTTAAATCACCTACTTTCAAGGATTGTGTCTTGCTATCATACAGCATTGCACTTTGTACCAAAGCATCATACAATCAGCTCTTAACTCTGAAAGAGAAACCTATTGTTGCCAGCAGAGTTAATAGCTCCCTGAACTTTTACATTTCATTCTTACTCTGACTACTTTGCTTTCAAAACACCAACCTCCACTGCAAATAGGTCACCTAAGTAACAAACAATCAACTACTTCTGGGGAGCCATCCAGGTATCTGAGTGAATCTATTTCATATGTTCTTTCAGTATTTACTGCTTCTGAGCATCTACCACTTACAAAGTATACCTTCTTCATTAACCTTTTTGATCTACTTGGAGTAGACTCTCTCTTTCTCCCATGTATTTTCCTAGTCTCTCACTATAGCATATTGCTTTCTTTTCAGCATTGGTAAGGGCTATTTTGTCACTATTATTCCAAACACACTTTTCTTCAGTAGCATCTCAATTTTCTCTAATACATTGTTTTGCAGTCTGGAACTTCTCATGCTTTTGATTCTCATCTCACAGATGCTTCGTTCTACACAGAATCTTAGATTTTATAACTCTATCTGCAGTAATATTCTACCACCAGGCTACTTTGCATCTGGTTGAGACCTTCCACTAGCCACAGATCTAGTCTGTAACCTTCAGTAAGTTGTCTCATTGAAACTACCAGTTTTCCTTTGTGTTGTAAATCTCTAACCTCTCTCTTCTGTCATAAGTGTTGATTATTACTTCTCTGAATCTACAACCAGCTAAGCACTCTTTCAGCTTGTATGTCTTCCTTCTTTCAATCGTCTTTTGCTTCTTAGTCCATCTGGCATTTACTCTGCAGTCAGAATCACTAATCTCTACTTGGTGATACATTCTTCACCAAGAAAGGACTTAGCATTTATAACCATCTGCCTATTCTGTTTCCTGATCAGATTAAAGTTTATTTGCTTTGTGTGTTCACTTGAATGGTAGGTGATCAGGTAACAAATCACTTTCCTGAAGTTAATGTGGCAAGTGGTTAGGTTATTTACATCAAAGTGCTCTAGGATTCTTGATCCATCCTCATTTCTCATATCATTCCCATAACCTCCATATACACTACAGAAGCCGTCATGATGTTGCCCAACATTTCCATTATAGTCTCCACTTGTAATAATGAGGTCACAATCATTCATTATCAAGGTTGTTAGTAGGAGACCCTCTTAGAAGTGATCCTTCTTTTCATTTGGCAATCCTATGTATTGAGAATAATTGTTGTTGTCTTGTCTATGACTAGCTTAAGCTTAATTATTTTATTTGTTATTTTGTAAGTAATTAACGTAGGCTTAATTATTCTGTGTTTACTTTTATGATAATTATTTCTATATATTTTCTTAAAAATAATATTATGCATCAGAGATATTAGGGCTATGAGTGTATTAATCTATGTTGAAATAAAATCATAATAATCTATTTAATATGTTTCTCTTTTAGGTTCAATCCACTTCTTTAACTGGTAACAACATTCAACAATATCATGTTCCTGTCACTGTCTGTTGTATTATCAATGGTCCACTGTGTCCTGACCATAGACCTTACCTATCATGTGGAAGAAGAGAGAAGTCCAGGAACATATGTAGCAGACATTGCTGCTGATTCTAAACTTTTGGACAATGTTAAATCATCTGACCAACAATTGATAACATTCAGTCAATTCAAACGAAAGGTGGCACAGTTATTTAATATCACCAAAACAGGTAAACTGTACACTGCTCAGACACTGGATGCAGAAGATCTCTGTACATTCAACAAAGAATGTTCAAGAACTGTTAAAGTTATTATAAAGAAAGTGGATAGTTTCACAAAAATATTAAAAGTCAAAATAGTAATAGAAGACATTAATGACCATGAACCTGAGTTTCCTATTAAGAATGTCAACATACAGTTTGGAGAAGATGACCGTATCAGTTCAAAAAGATCGCTACCTAATGCCATAGACAAAGATGTTGGATTTCAAAACTCATTAATACAATATAAATTAAAATCAAAGAATGGAGAACCATTCTCTTTATCAGTGTCTAAAAGAGCTGATGGTATTTCTTCTCTTAATATAGTTTTAAAAGAAACATTAGACAGAGAAATCAAAGATACTTATTTATTACAAGTCATAGCTAAGGATGGAGGTTCACCAGCAAAACAAGGTGTTTTAAATATAAATATCTCTATAACAGATGTGAATGACAACCCACCAGAGTTTTCTAAACCTCTATATAATATATCCATACAAAGTACACATCACAGATCCAAATCCATCATTGTTTTATCTGTAATAGATGCTGATTTGGGGGAAAATGGTAAAATTACATTCCATTTCAGCCCAAAGACATCAGATCTTGCAAAAAGCTATTTTCTGTTAAATGAAACCAATGGAAACATTTTGTTAAGTAAATATTCGAGTTTAGGTAAAAAGAAAACTTATGAACTGTTTATAGAAGCCAGGGATGGGGGCATCCCACCCTTTAGTTCTATAGCAACAGTTCTAGTAAACATTATGAATCAACACAACAATCCTCCATCTATGGATATAGATTATGTTTCTGCAATCAATTATAACACAGGTACCATTTCTGAAAACATCAAAGTTGGTAGTTTCATTGCTTATGTGATGGTCACTGACAATGATGTGGGACAAAATGGAGAGGTCAGCTGTGATATCAAACATGATAAATTCAAACTACTGTCAATGGGGCCAAAAGAATTTAAAGTTGTTATGAAAAGTGAAGTTGATCGGGAAATACGAGATCACTTCAATGTAACCATCGATTGTCATGATAAAGGTTTCCCCTCACTAAAAGTAGTCAAAACCTTCTCTATCCAAGTGATTGACATCAACGATGTACGACCACAGTTTACCAAAGATACATTCCAATTCCTTACCTATGAAAACGAAGAGGGAAATTTCCCAATTGGTTTCATCAATGCTACTGATCCTGACTTAGGCTCAGGTGGCCTCTTAACTTATATACTAATACCTAACAACAATCATTTTAACTTACCATTCCACATCACTGACTACGGTTTCATTTCAACATCTGAAACATTAGACAGAGAACAACAAAATATTTACCAATTTCAAGTTCTGGTTAAAGATAATGGGAAAATTCCTTTAAATAACACAGCCAATGTGATTGTAGAGGTTTTAGATGAGAATGATAATGCCCCTTATTTTACATTTCCTAGTGTTGACCCTTTTAATCTTGATGTCCACTATCATCCCCAGAGTAAGAATGACATCACTGTACTAAGGGCCTCTGATAGAGACAGTGGCAATAATGCCTTTCTTAAGTATGAAATATTAAGTGGTAATAATAAACTATTGTTTACAGTCAACCATTACACAGGTTTGTTAGCATTCATGCGGCCAGTTTACCAAAATGATGTAGGAACTTATAATTTAGTGCTTGCTATCAAAGACGGTGGCAGTCCAGTTTTGTCTGCTACCACGACTATCTCACTGACTTTGACTGTTAGTAACAGCACATCAACTATGTTTGTATCAGTCCCTTTACAATCAGACAACATGATAAACCTCACCTGGGTTATAATTATAGTTGCAGCAGCTGTGGTGGTGTCTGTAGTGGTTGTCATTGCTATTACTTTGTGTATAATAAGGTTTAATAATAATAGGAATGTGTTAATGAGACAAGGGGAGGCACAGCCCTATCAATCAAGAACAGAAATGAGACAATTAATTTACCAAACAAATAGCAATCCAATTATTATGGCCAGAAACACACAACAACTCCTAAACAGAAATTCACAATCACTTGAGTCAACAAACCAGTTTTATCCAGAAATTAAATCCCTCACAGACTGGAAGAATTCAGCTTTGGTAAGATAACTTCTTCATATTTAATCAACTAAAATTAATTTCTTGCTAATTTCAATTCATAATTACAAAAGTCAATTCTTCATCATTTTTCTCTCTAGTCTTCCTTTCTACTTCTCCTCTTTTTCTTTGTCTCTCTTCCTTTCTCTCTCTTCCTTTCTCTCTCTCCTTTTCTCTCTCTCTCTCTCCTCCTCACTCTTCTCTCTTTCTTTTTTCTTCTCTATCTCTCTCCTTCCTTTCTCTTCTTTTATCTCTTTCCTTCTCTCTCTTTCTGTATGTGCTTCAATGTGTGTGTATGTGTGTGTGTGTGTGTGTGTGTGTGTGTGTGTGTGTGTG
>JAOPUL010002961.1:41317358-41329841 GCA_027564515.1 Octopus rubescens
TGTGGTACCGTCCCACCCATGCTAGCATGGAAAACGGACGTTAAAGGATGATGATGGTGTGTGTGTGTGTGTGTGTGTGTGTGTGTGTGTGTGTGTGTGTGTGTGTGTGTGTGTGTGTTAGGTAAAGGCTGATATCGGGATGCTCTAAGCCTCATGAAGTAAGTGACAGGGAGATTGCATCAAGCAACAAGATGGCTGGAGAAAACCTATCCAACCAGTGCAAACATGGAAAAACAGACATGAAATAATGTTGTTGAGCATGATAATATATGTATCTATCATCATCTTTTAGTATCCATCTTCCATGCTGGCATGGGTTATATGGTTTGGCAGGATCCAACAAGTCTGAGGACTGCGTCAGGCTCCAATGTCTGCTTTGGCTTGGCTTCTATGGCTGGATGCCCTTCCCAATGCCAACCACTTTAAAAGTGTATTGTGTGCCTTTTACGTGTCACCAGCACTAGTGAGATCACAATGTAGCTCGCAAGACTAAGATCCCCATTGAATGAATAGGGCTGGGCGTAAAGTAAAGTGAAGACGGAAACAACTAGGTGATGAACGCTGGAGCAGGTTTCTTCCTGTAGAGGAGGCACATGCTACTCACATTATACAAGAGTGGATGAGAGTAATCCATGTGGAGCTGGAAAGATAGTAAAGCACTGTAGAAGCTTTAAAGTAAAGTATTGGTTTGGCTGTTTTGTGGGGTGGGAGCATGCAAGTAAAATGTTGGTAGCACAATTACATTTAAGGTTTTTGTTAAGTTGTGTGTAAGTATCAAATTTTATTGTTTTTTTTCCCCCAAAGCTATAGAATTTAAAAAAGTAGGTTCCCTGAATAAGTGTATATAATATATATGACAACTTACAGAGCTAATGAAAAAGTAAAATGGGGTCATGCTAGTTATGTCTCTTTCAACAATATAAACACACAGTTACTACATATATCATTGTATTCTTATTCTTCCCTGTTGCATTGTCAGCATGCAACATGAACTCTCAAGGTTGTTACAAATGCTTGGTCTCACCATGACTGAAGAGCTTTCCTGGTGAAAGCACACCCTCAACATAGCCAAAACTGTAGCTCAAAGACAGGCCTTCCTCTTCAGAATAAGAAAATACTTACAATGGAATACAGCTCAAACATCTAAACAGTGCTGCTCCAGTTGCTGCTACACACACACACACACACACACACACACACACACACACACACACACACACAAAAACATCCTAGACTGCTTCCAAAGAAAGGCCACCCGAGTTGGTATGAAGTCATTTACCAACATATGCTGACCTTGTCTTTCTATCTTGCTTTTTCCCACAGCTCATCTACATGCACCTTGTCGTTCATATATATCCAGTGGAACATGTTTCATTTCTTTCCGCCTTTCGCACATCCCCTGCATTCAGTGCCCACATCTCACTACTATGCAATATCACATTTTATATACAGGCACTGTACAATTTATCTTTCACTAAAAGAGAGCACCCTCTTGTGCCAGCTGAGGTAACAGATCCCTGAACTATTCTTATTTTGGTTACTATGTTTTCCTGGGCACTCTCCCCCACTGCAGATTTAGTTATCCAGGTAACAAAAGCTATTAACGACTTCTATAGAGCTTTCTGAGCATTGAAAAAAAATTGTTACAGATGCTTTATCTGCTAATTACTTCTATACATCTGTCATGTGTTGTATAGCAAGTCCTATTTGACTATTAGTACTTATTTAAAAGCACAAACATGCTGTTTAATATTGCTAATTTAATGATCTGTATAATTTACCCAATTTTCTATCACTTCTCTCTATCTATTTGTAAGTTTTTGAATGCCTCATTTAATAAATTCCCCGGGTTTTGAATTAAAATATTTAATTCATTTTTTTATTTCTTCCCTACTGGGCATACTTCCCCCGCAATCACTAAATGATTTTGCTAATATCTAAATAAGTGGATGTCTGATTGAGCAAAGTCTTGAGAATATGGAATGTATAGTATTTTTTCCCCATCTGAATGGTCCCAGAGCATATTTAGTGACTTGTACAGTATGAGGTCGAGCTAATGAAAGAGAATGCACTGCAGTTTTTTAAGGCAGGATATTTCTATCCAAAGCAGTCTTCAGTGAAGTTACTGACAGTAGACTTCAGAAGTGATTGTTTGATTCTGACCTAAAAGCTCATAATGAATAATTCCTTCCTTATCCTACCAAACAACCAATAAAACTTTCTTGGGTGGGGGGCAGTCTCCCTCTTGGACATGCTTATAGGTTTTTGATTTGGGCTCAGCTACTGTCTGCAGTGCTTAATGCTGCTGTAAAGAATCCATTTTTCATTTTCACTCACAACCTGGTTTAAAAATGGTACTTGGTAGTTACATGTATGGAGCGATTCACTGCAATCTAGCTGCCACATGGATCCAAGTCCATTCTCACTGCATGCCACCTTGGGCAAGTTTCTCCTCCTAACACCAAGCTTACAAAACCTTTGTGAGTGGATTTGGTAGATGGAGACATAAAGAAGCCCACTGAGTGTGTTTATCCAGTTGTCCCCCTTGGGGTTTGTAGTTTTGCATGCTGCATGGTGACCCCACTGGTGTGGGTGACATGAAAAGACGCACTCAGTACTCACTGTAAAGTGGTTGGCATTAGGAAGGGCATCCAGCCATAGAAACCATGCCAAAGCAGACACTGGAAGAGGATGCAGTCCTTGGACGCATTATATTTTGTCAAATGCCAGCTGGAAACATGGATGTTAAATGATGATGAGAATAATGATGATGACATATGTATGTGTGTGTGTGTGTGTGTGTGTGTGTGTGTGTGTGTGTGTGTGTGTGCATATGCATCTGTGTGTTTGTTTGCATCTGCACATCTCCAAAGATCAATGAGCTACAAGTGGTAGCATTGCTGTCGTTTCCATTGTTAGCAAATCATCTGCTGGCTTTACACCTTCAAAAACATGTGGAATAAAATATCCCTTAGTTGAAAAACAGATAAAGGTTAGTGGAAGGGTATCTAGCTGTAAAACAAAAACAATGCCTCAATAATATATTTGTCTAACTCATGATAGCATGGAAAAACAGATGTAAAAACAAATGAATATGTGTGTGTGTGTGTGTGTATATATATATATATATATATATATATATATAGAAGCACATGTAAGCACACACACACATGTATTCTCTTGTCATACAAAAACTGCTAGTCATGGCTATTTGAGGCTGCAGTTTGGCATTTCACTCATTTAACCACCATCTTTTGAAGTGGGTAACCCTATTTGTACAACTGTTTTATGTGAAATAAGTTTTCTTTTTTCGAATTGCTTTCATTTCCACCGCATTGGCAATAGTCATAGTATTGGAGTTTTATTTTTATTTCCCTTTAGCTAAGGCATGGGACACTTTAGAGTAGTTTACCTCAGTTTTGTATAAGACATGTTCTGTTTAGCATGTGTATGTCCATACCCTTATATATACATACATATATATATATATATATATATATACACACACGGGTGTGTATAATTGTGTATAGAAGAATATATTAATGAAAGGAATTCCAACTTTATATTATATTATATTATCTTATATTACATTATTATAAGATTGTAAATAAAATGTGAAAACCAGATAAAGTTGGAATTCCTTTTATTAATATATTCTTCTATACACAATTATACACACCCATGCATATATACATATATCTATATATATATATGAATATATGTGTATCTCTCTCTCTCTATATGTATATACATAAGGAATTTTAATAATGTATATAGAGAACTTTTAACTATAATGTAGTAAATTTTATATATATATTCATTAGAAAACTCTCAAAGCTATAGTTGATATTATTCTAATTTTATTTTTGTGGTTTGAAATCAAATCTATTTTTCATCTCCAGAATATCTTTGTTTCCCTACAACTCTAGATATTAGTATTTCTATTTATTCTTATTTTTTCTCTCTCTCTCTTCTTTTTATATATTACTCATTATTCTGAAAATTCTATATTTTCTCGGTTCTTTGAATCATCTTTATACTGATATTACCAGGTTTTATTTAAGATGATATTATTAAAATCACACCCAATTTGCATCATGGCTGTTGTGGTTAACAGATCACTCACAATGTCATTATATTGTGGGAGTAAATAAACAACTGCTTTTATCTTTATCAGGCCTAACTGTAGTTAAGTTAAACTGCTAGAGATGTGTCGCAAGTGAATTGAAAGAACTCATCTTTGGCAAGAGTGCTACAATAATAATGATTTCTATCATAGACTCACAATTATTTCTAATTTTAAAAGAAAACTACATATTTGCAAGGAAGAGGTGTAGTTGATGGAAGCAACTTAGTACATCAACTGTATTTATTTTATACACTTCAGAAAAATGAAAGACAAAATCCATTCTGGAATTTGATCTCAGAACATGAAGAGACCAAAATAAATACTGAAAGCCATTTAGTTCAGTACTCAGCCGTTTAGTAATGATAATAATAAATGAATAGAATAGATCCAACCTTTCCATCCAATAATAGATAAACAGACACACACACACACACACACACACACACACACACAAATATATATATTCTAACTTGTAATACAGAATTAAAGATAGTTCCATGTAATGTATTATTATCATATACTCTATAATTTATGAAGCTGGTACCAGACTGATGGCTATTTTCAACTTCTATGTACATGATACATGGTTCATTTTTAGCAAGTAAAAATGTAGGCTATATCATTTTGATGCCTCTTGAAATAAAGTAGGACTTATTTTTAAAGCAATTTTTTTTTTATGTGATTAATTCTACATCACTGATAAATATTATTGCTATTATTTAGTTAAAATTGTGTAATACATGGGAGCTACATTTTGATAACAAATATTTAATTTTACATCAAACATAGGATATAAGATTTCTTTGATGATATTTTATTTTCTTCAAAATTTTCTTTCCTTTCTAAACAAAGTCAGTTTCAAATTCCTTTATCTAAGG
The DNA here is from genome assembly GCA_027564515.1 of Octopus rubescens. Classification (NCBI taxonomy): domain Eukaryota; kingdom Metazoa; phylum Mollusca; class Cephalopoda; order Octopoda; family Octopodidae; genus Octopus; species Octopus rubescens. The sequence goes on from JAOPUL010002961.1 coordinate 41,322,366, forward strand.
TTCACTGTATTTCACTTTGTTTTCTACAAATTACTTAACATTTATATTGTTAGATGAAAAAAAGTGAAAGCATATAATTCAAGGGGTAACTCACACACACACACACACACACACACACACAAAATGAAACGTTGCAGCTGGCTCTTCATCTGATTGATCATCACAAAGCTGCTGTTACAACACAACAACAGCAGTAGTAGCAATTGTTACAGTGAACTGGTTTATCTCAAGTGACAGTGTCAATCATAAAACAAACCATGTTATATTTAAAGTAAGTTTATTTACATCTTTCAATTGTTTATATTTTTCTGATAACACATATAATATCAAGAGATATTTTAAATATTAGCTAAGTGAAATAGACTGGAGCATAAACATTTTGAGTAGGGTCTGAAAAGTTTCAGTGACATCTAATGAATAAAATGGAATTTTTAGCTTTCAGACATAGAATGTAAATGGTAGAATCCTATGGCATGCACTTGATTGAGCTTAGACTAAATAAAAGAAATTCTGTGATCATATTGTTCATATTAAGGAACATGGAAAAAATTGTTACCCAATTTTTAAATATGGCAAAATATTATTGGACTACTTACTTGCAAAATAACAATATAAGATCTGTTTGGATTTATGTTTTCAGTGATATAATAAATATTTTTAAAAATTACCATTGTAAATTTTTAAATTTCATTTTGTTCTCATAATTAGGAATTTTTTTTATTTACACATTTTCATTTCATATATTAACATCTTCAGGTGTACTCTATTATTTCCAGTGTTTAAGTATATAAAAAAGAAATAAACTAAATTTAGATTATGTAGCATTTGCATAGTATCATTCCATACACACTTTTCTACAACACCATCTCCATACTGACACATGGCTTTCAAATTTGAACCAGACATTTAGCTTCTTTTCTATCTACCTAATATTGTTTGTTGCTATCTCCCCACCCCACACACTTTCTTTCAATATTTCCAGGCTTATCTCTTAGTTTTTATGGTGCTTATCTAATACTACTATACTGTTCTACTATCATATCATTATCCACCAAACCAGAACCTTGTTCCATCCGCAGAGTAGGCATGTAGTTCACAGCAAGTTGGCTAATAGAAAATCTATAAGCCTCTACCACCTTCTCCTTTTCAAGATACATGTTACTTTGTATTTCTTCAAACCTACAACTGATTGAGGGATCTTTCATTTTCCATACTTTCATTCTCTAGACTATCTTTATGTCTCTGAGCTGTTTAGCCTTTATCCTGAAATCAGGGCCAATCTGAGGTCTGGTGAGCCAAGGACAGGTGCATGACTATCTACAGGGCTCCCCTCTTAAAAAGAAAGTTTTGTTCCACCTTGTCATATTTCTCATGGAGGCTATGTCTGAGGTCACTGATCACTAATTCTTGTTGCCTATCCATCTTGTTTCCTGCCAAGTATAAAGTCATATGGCTTACATTTTCACCTGGTAGGTGATCAGGTGGCTAGTAAGTTTCTTGATATTATTGTTGCAAATAGTTAAGTCATTTGCATTATAGAACTCCACAAGCCTTGATTTTTCTTTATTCTTTGGGCAATATCCAAGTTTGAAAAGATTGAAAGAAAGACAGAAGTAATAAACATCATCAGATAGCTATAAAAGAAACTACTCAAAAGGTATATGTAGCAGTGATGGAAGCTGAAAGTAAGAGGTTTCCCAATCAGAGGATTAGAAATGTGAAGGGTTCTTGGTTTGTAAGCAATATGTTAGTGCAAATTAATACATTGTTGAGGAAGTGTATACAAAATGATAGCAGTACACTTGTCCTCAGTAACACTGTGAAGAAAGAAGCATGGAAATGTTACTACAAGAGGTTGCTGGCAATTTTGTGGGAGAGAGAGTTACCAACATAAGTGGACCCAACTGAGGGAACTGCTATTCTGATAGACACCTGTATATGTATATACAGTAAAGGTACCAGCCTTGTTAACAAGGCTGCTGCCATTCATTATTGAGATAGTATGCATGAGTACCTTATCAAAATTATTCTTTTGTTCACCAGTCAGCCCTGATTAGCATACATATGTGGAAATCACTGCTGCTGTTATGTTGCCTATGACAGGTACTATTACTCTATAAGAATAATTTTTATCTATGTTCTTTGCTTGTGAAGAAACTGTACATAGTATATATCTGCTTCATCTCAGCTCTAGCATTGATAGAATCTCTTCAGACCTGCCTGTCATAGTGTTAATTGTTATTAGGAATTACTTTAATATGCTAACCTGAACTGTATGAAGCTATTTGAAAAGTATTTAATAAATCTTCAGGAAACACATTCTTAAATCATAAATATATGTACTAGATGCTAAAAAACTAATCTATAGATTCTAGACAGAACAAATTTTATACTAGTTATGGAACAATAATTAATAAATATATCAAACATAATTTACCATATATCCCTCAAATAACACTCACTACCATTAAAAAAATAAAGGCCCAATTGAACAATATAGTCTTGGATATACAAAAAGAATAGATGGTCATGACTGGAATGCTTAATTTTGCTCAATCAGGGCAAAACAAACTTTCTAAACAAAATATCTAAAAGCAGAATTGGCTTGTATAATGTTCAAACTGATGAATTCCTATAGTCTAATTATCTAAGAAACAGTTAATAAAAACCTTTTAGCATACAGTTGTTATAGAGTAAATAATCTCAAAGTTCAGCATTTATATTTCTTTTTATATTTATTGTGAATGTGCAAAGTGTTATATTCTAGCATAGTTTTGCTTTCATTACAGGTAATATTCTCAATTTGATCCCTTTCATCAATATCATTGCTGCAAGCAACATATTTCTGTCATTATCCTTCATAATACTATTCTTACAAAAGTATTATGCTACAGACCTTATCTATAAGGTTGAAGAGGAAAGAAGCCTAGGAACTTATGTAGCAGACACAGCTGCAAACTTAAAACTCTTGGATATTATCAAATCTTCAGAACAACAACATTCAATCAACTAAAGCATAAAGTTACTCAACTATTTAACTTCCCCCAAGCAGGAAAATTATACAGTTCAAAAACTTGATGCAATGTCATTTTGTATATATAACAAAGAATGTTCCAGAAAAACTAAAGTTGCTGGGCACAAAGAAAAATCTTTTTACGAAAATACTTAAAATCAAGATTATTATACAGGACATTAATGACCAATCAGCCTGAGTTCCCCATTAAGAAAATCAGTATTCAGTTTTGAGAAAGTGATGAAGGACTTTAGGTATCAATGCCATAGATAAGGATGTGGGAATACAAAACTCATTACATACAAACTTTTTTTTAAAATCACAACAAAGCATTTTCTTTGTCAGTTTCTAAATGAGCAGATGGTATATCATTGTTAAGAATTGTTTTTGAAACATCACTAGATAATGAAATAAGAGATAGTTATAATATCTGAATCATAGTTAAAGATGGAGGATCTCCTCCTCAAGAAAGTTCTTTAAGTGTTGTAATCACAGTAAAAGATGTAAATGACGACATTCCGGTATTCTTAAAATTTCTTTATAATATTTCAATCAGAGAAGATTATGACAAAAAGAAACCCATTGTCATTTTATCAGTAACAGTCCTGGAGAAAATGGTAAAATTACATATTATTTCAGCCCCAAAACTCCTAGCCAAGCAAAGGAATATTTTTGATTTAAATGAAAACACTGGAGAAATATTTTCAACTACATATTCTAACTTAGATGAAAAGACAATTTATGAACTGTTTATAGAGACCAGAGATGGAGGTAGTCCTCCTCTCAGTTCTATAGCAACAGTTCTGGTAAATGTTATCAACCAACACAATAATCATCCATCTATTGATTTTGATTATGTTTCTGCATTCAATTATAACACAGGTAGTATTTCTGAAAACATCAAAGTTGGTAGTTTCATTGCTTATGTGATGGTCACCGACAATGATGTGGGACAAAATGGAGAGGTCAGCTGTGATATCAAACATGATACATTCAAACTACAGTCAATGGGTTCTAAAGAATATAAAATCATTTTAAGCAAACCAGTGGACAGAGAAACACAAGGACACTATAACATTCCTGTCTCCTGTCAAGATAAAGGATTACCTCCTCTTAAAAGTGTTAAAAGCCTCTCTATCCAAGTGACTGACATCAATGATGTACAACCACAGTTTACCAAAGATACATTCCAATTCCTCACCTATGAAAACAAAGATAAAGACTTCCCTATTGGTTTTGTCAATGCCACTGACCCTGATCTTGGATCTGCTGGACAACTCACATATTCTCTGCTACAGAAAGAGAAATCAAATCTACCATTTCTCATCACCAGTTATGGCTTCATTTCAGCCACCATGTCATTGGACAGAGAGAAACAAGATGTGTATAAGTTTGAGGTTTTTGTCAAAGATAATGGAAGCCCATCTCTGAATGACACAGCCAATGTTGTTGTTGAGATTTTAGATCAAAATGACAATGCTCCCTATTTTACATATCCTAGTAGTGACCCTTACACCCTAAATGTGCAGTACCATCCCCAGAGTAAGAGTGACATCACAGTTTTGAGAGCATCTGATGGGGACAGTGGAAACAATGCTTTCCTCAGATATGCAATCCTACAAGGAAATGATAAACAGTTGTTTAGTATGAACTCACACAGTGGTGCTTTATCATTCTCCAGACAAGTTTATCTAAATGATGCTGGAAGTTATGAGCTAAAGTTTGTTGTGAAAGACAGTGGTAGTCCAGTTCAGTCATCAACAACTAGTGTGACTTTGGTATTGTCTGTTAGTAATGAGACATCACCAATGTCGAAAAGTGGACCTTTACAATCTTCAGGTAGGGTCCATATGACATGGGTTATTATCATTGTATCATCAGCAGTAATAGTATCAGTGGCTATTGTTGTTTCTATAACACTGTGTATTATGAAATGTATTAAACACAGCTGCTCCAACAAAGAATCCCGAAGAGATGGCAAAACGGAATATTTATTCAAACAGAACCTTTTCTAAATCTTCTTTACTAAGACTTTATTGTTTTATACAGACATGTATAACAATTCATAAGCATTGTATAATTGAAGTTTATATTTATGTTAGCTGTAATCCTTATTTAGCAAATCTAGTTCAATAATGGCAATTTATTATCTTGATTTACATTATGTTCTAAGTTCTAACATATTATTTCCTTTTGATTAGAAATAGTCAACCAGTTAGTCACATCTAACAATGATAGTTTGGAAGACAACTCAACTCTGTGAAATTCCTAACCTAACGCTGTATCAATTCAGAAAGGTAGTGAAATAGGGTGAGATACAAACATGAAAAAATACCTGGAGTATCAGGTAAAATTAAATTTCTTTAATGAAGATTTAAGGAATACTTAATATAGCTTTATGCTATTAATTTTGCTTTTCTTTGAAACTTAAAAAAAATATTTGTATTTCTTGCCAGCATGGAAAACAGATATTAAATGATGATGGATATAGAGAGGCAATAAGGAGAACAAAAAAATCAATCATCAGATTTCTCTTTGTTTTAGACAGTTTAAAGATTTTATAGCACAATCCTTATAAAAGATTGTTAACTGTTTTGAAAATGTTTTTCTCTAAATTTTTATGTATTAAATCATTTTATACTCTCTGTTTTAGGAGATAATACATACGAAAAACAATGCAGAAAATACATTAGGAAATCACCATCTCCAAAAAAACTAGCTGAAACATATAAACATATATAACAATAACCAATATTTTCCCTCACTCCTGAATTTTTCTTTCAATCTTTCAAAATCAAACATAACCTTAACAAAAGGAAATCATAACTAAATATCTATTGTTATCATTTTCATTTATTGCTATCATATGTCAGCAGTGTATTTAGAATCTGACTTTTACATCGAAAATCAACTACAGAATGCACATGTTTAATCCTTCCATTCCTATCGAAACTGTTTAGAAAGTGTTTTAGTTAAGTATATGGATCCATCCTTATCTGATCAATGATGTACTTATTTTTTTATATTTTCTCAATAAATTTCAAAATTATCTATAAAAAGTGAAATATTTTAAGCATATCTTCTCTTTAAAAATAATAACATATTTCAAGAGAACATTTTTCTACAAAATATTGTAATTATGAAGAAGTGAATTTGTTACTTTTTTTCGAAAAATACTTCTATGAAGTTCACATAGACCCTTATTTAAAGGTAGATTTATCCAAGTTGAATAAGATACATACTGAAAGGAACACATAGAAAGAGAAATAGACTTTATTTTTTGTAAAATTAAATGTGTGAATATTTACATATTCATCATTTTCATTGATGGAATTGTCTGAAATAATGTAAATTTTTTGGCTGTTTTGGAATGATGTAAAAGTTAAAGTTTTAACTATTCCATAACAAGCATTTATTAATTAAAGTTCAAAAATCTTTTAATATTTAATTTCTTTTTGCAGAAAATTTGTTTTTAACATTTAAGATTGTTGAAATTAAAAATGTAATATTTTATCAAATAGTAAGGAAAACAGAATTGTTTACTAAATCAAAGGTTGTGCATATTTTTATGATGATGTAGATCAGCCATTAAAAACATACATAAATCAAATCAAAATTTACATATCACTCCCTCATTGTTTATAATATGAAGCATATTAATTTGACTTTAATCAGAATTTCTCTCCCTTTTTAACATAGCATTTACAAAAATAGAGATAAAATTAAATAAAACTGATTCACCAAAAAATATAAAAGAATTTTGTCAATTTAAAAATATTCATTAAGATTATAAATCCTATTTTTACTTTGTTTTCCCTAATTTATAAATAAATTTCAGTTTAAATTAATATAATTAATATACTGATGCAGTGTTTTACATAATATTCACTAACGCTATCTAGCCAATTAGTTGTACACAGCAGATGTATCAATATTTTTGTTTTTGTTTTAGATCTGAAATAAATATTCAGCAAATGAGTGAAACTAAGAATATTAGCCAATGGGAAAACTCATTCAAGCATATATATCTAAAATATCTAAATGCATGCTTACATTTGCTCACACATACACACATTGACACAGAGGCACTGGCATAAACATAGGTAACCATACTCACAGCTCCAGCCCATCAATATACAGCCATTGTCACATACACACACACACACACACACTACTACTACTACTACTACAGCTGCAGCTTCAGTGGACCTTTCTGCTGGAATTAAAAATTAAGGTAAGGTTGAAATTTGTTTGTTGTTTCTTTGTTTTATTGTTGTTGTTTTAACATAGTTTATTGAAATAGATCTCTCAATATAATGAAAGTTGAGATTAAACATTGAACATTTCCACAACCACTTAAATTAATCCTTCTTATAGAAGAAAAGAAAAAAATAATCCTTTCTATACTAGGCACGAAGGCCTGAAATTTTGGGGGAGGGGAGTAGTCGATTTTATCGACCCCA
>JAOPUL010002961.1:41329941-41342927 GCA_027564515.1 Octopus rubescens
GTATGTATGTATGTATGTATGTATGTATGTATGTATGTATGTATGTATGTATGTATGTATGTATGTATGATTGTGTGCCAGTTTCTACAGGCACATATTCACCATTAAATAATATATGTATGATTCTTACCAAATGAAGAAAGACATCGTGCCTGTGAAAGATTTATTATGGTGAAAATGCTTTTTAAAGAGTATAAAAGGTATTAAAAGATTTCAAGTATAACATGAAAATATATTATTCGCTCGTAATGTTACAACTATTTAGGGTTAAAGAAATATATTTAGAAATATTCAGGTTATATTCAATACAGTGTTGAGGTTCGATCTACGAGTAATCGAGAAGAAAACTGAATTTATAATTTTCTATTTCGTATTCACCAGTTATTATGTCTTTAATGTCTTCTGAATACTAAAATAGGACCGGACGGGGCCTGGGGATACCATGTTGGGAATCTTAAGGTTTCCTTTAATGTGATTCTCACTCTATTGACATCTCTATGGCGTGTTCCATATTCTGAATGGCGGTCTTAGAAGGCATGAATAACATTCACGGAAAAATTCCATGGCGGTATGAAGTCATGTGTCCGCGTGACTGGTAAGGTCTTTGAACACCTGCTGCAAGAGGCGGCCATCGTCACCACATTTGGGTAAAAATGTGTAGGACCCTAGCAGGACTGATAAGGCACGTCCGTGTTGCTCATGATTAAAACGTACCCATGTGATGGCATTGCTCGCAATCGAGTTGCAGCCACCACGTAAGTATATATCTATAACACTGTGTATTATGAAATGTATTAAACACAGAGATAACACAGCTGCTCCAACAAAGAATACAGCATACCAAGGTAGAGCAGAGATGAAACAATTGTTGTATCAGACTAACACTCCTGTTGCTATGTCAAGGAATCCAGAAGAGATGGTGAAAAGGAATATCTATTCTGAGAGATCAAAGATTGAATATTATTCAGAAGGTCGGTTACAGAACAGATATGGTGTTCAAAGCAGAACTCTTCCTAAACCTTCATTGGTAAGAACCTTTTCTTGACAGAAACTTGCTACAAAATTTTAACAATTCATTTTTACAGACATATGTGTCTAAAATTTTTCTCCATTTCCCTTTGATTAAGATTGTTTTTTTTCCCTTATTAATTAGTTGCTATATTTTTAAACAGAAGTAAGGCCAACCAGTTATAGTATCTTCTAATGATGATACTGTAGAAGATGATTCAACTTTGATTTTTAACTACTCATCTGATAAACTCTCTACTGAAATGGGTAGTATCCATAGATTAAAGGGTGGAAAATTTCCACCCAAAATACCCGAAATTTCAAGTAAGTAATTTAATGAACCTCTTTTAAATATGTATCATCATCATAATTGCTTTTCATTTCCCTTTCCTTGCAGACATAGGTTGCCTGGGTTATTACTGCACTCCTAGATAGGTTGAGGACCACATCTCACTTATAAGTGTTATTTTTGTCTTGCTTTCCATGTTTAAATGCCATTTTTAACACCAACTACTTTACAGAGTGTACAGGATGCCTTTTTTCTTGGACACCAGCACTAGAGAAGTTGCCATGTCTTCTACAAGATTAAAATGATCCCCTGGTCCCACACTTAACAGAGTGCATATTATTTTGGCACCAGCACGAGAGAGGATAGGAGTGAGAACATGATGGATAGCAAGAGGTGGATAAATGGAGAGGGTGAATATTGGTTTCTGATACCAAATGGCCAAAGGGGTAGTATGGTTAGAGTGCATGGGGTACATGCATATCTGATGAGGTCCTTTAAGCAGAGGGTGAAGTTAAAGTGAGAGGGTCAGATAGGCATAGTAGCATCTTTAGTTACACAGGAAGCACTGTATGGCAAACAAAGAAGATTCACTGCCATTCTTAGTCAAACCAATGGCATATTACAGTGAGAAAGGAGTAATTGAGCGATGAGCAACAGAGGCAGGAGTGCAAGTCAGATGAAAGAAAGAGAAAAGCATGAGCAATAGATTTGTGAGTGATATGAGTGTTATAGGTGATAGACAGATGAGCCATAAAGTGATGTGTGATGAGAGGCATGTGAAGTAGAAGAGTGAGTGGTAAGGATGTTAGAGGGATTGGAGGTTGTTAAAGATGTAGACTTGACAGTATGCATAAATATATGTGTGTTTGTATGTATCACATACACACAAACAAAAGTATTCCTCATATTTCTTACTTTCAAAGGGATAGGCAATATTAGTTTATCACAGCCCATAAATAGCTTTAGATTAGCTCAATTATGAGGGTTTTAAATGTTAAAAGATCAGTGAACTATTTCATATTAATGTTTATAAAGTATCCATTGTATCAATTTGTTAAATGTTTACTTTTTATATTAACTGTCAGTTCAACATGGTAGTGCATGTTAAGGCTCTGATGAAGCTGTAGGACACTACTTGCACTGAAATTTGGGTGCACAAATCCTTACAGCCGAAACAGTTATAAGCTAATGATGGTGATTACATAACTCCTGTTCTTTCATCATTCATTTATTAATTAATGGCATGGTTGTTTGGTTAAGAAACTCACTTTGCAACCACATGATTTTTGGGTTCAGTCCCACTGTGTGGCATCTTGGGTAAGTGTATTCTAAAATAGCCCTAGGCCAATTAATGCCTTGTGAATGAATTTCGTAGATGGACATTTTGTGAAGCCTGTGTTGGTTTGTTAACATCCCTGTAACTTAATGGTTCAATAAAAGAGAGATAGAATAAGTACTAGACATTAAAATTAAGTGAAAGATAAAGAGAAATGTTGTGGGGTGGGGTGGGGGCCTAACTATATTTTAGGGAATGGCACCATCAAAATTTATAAAACAATTCCACTGTGGAAAATGACTTCAACCGAAGAACATGAGTAAAGCATTTATAAAAAGAATAATTTGCTTTTAGTTATCAGGTTATTATGCCAGGATTGGCATGGAAACACAGAACAAGAATTCAATAACTAGAAAATTATATCTCTTTCATTTTTTTAATACAAACAAAATCGTAATATAGCAACAAAATTATCATTCATATTAATTTCCTTTTATTCTTTATTAAATATTTTTGCTTTCTTACTGTGAATACTTTTTAATAGTTTTCAAATTGCAGAAAATACCTAACTGCCTGTATTCATGGTAAATGTAATCTGAGTTTACTTTTTGGGGGTGTATTTTGAATGCAGTCATTATTTTACTTGTTTGTTGCCTGGTCTTGGTAATTCATTTAGCTTCTAGTTGAGAACATTATAGCTTATTTGTTGAATAGCTAGCATATTGATAATTATTACCTTATCTTTTGCATGTGATTATGATATTCCTTCCATTTTTGTTTTCATTTGTGTATTGCACTCTGTCCTAAGTATGTATTTGGTCTAACTTTATTTCTGTTTATCTAATTATACTAATTTTCCTCTCTTTAAGATTGTCTTGATACATTTTTCTAAATCAAACATCATGTTAATTCTTCTACTGTCTGTTTTGCCAATTGTCTGTCATTCCATCATGTACCAAAGATGGTTGATTATCTTCCCATAGCATTTGCATCCAGTCCAGTCTGGTTTAGATTTTGCTAATTTTGATATTCCTCCCCAAAATTCTTTTTTTGATTTCTTTTGCTACATTGGTTTTTGTATTGTTTTTATCAAGTTTTTGTCTTTACCTAGTTCTTGCTTTAAGTTGCAGTCAAATTGTTTGTTTTGTTTTTCAAAGAATTATTGTGGCTTTTTGCAGTGATGGATACTGAGAATCTATTGTTTAAGTATTTTTTTCAGGAGCTTTATTTTTAATTTTGTATTGTCTTTCTTATTTGTATCTTTTCATTGTTGATTTCATTAAGGTATCTTAGACATTTTCATCTTCAACCTTTCCCTGTATTTGTTTTCAGTGCTGTTTTCTTGGGTTTAAATGTTCCTATATGAGCTGTTTTGCAGAATTACTTAACATTCATTGCTCTAGACCTTAAAATTATTTAATTTTATTATAAAATGATAAAATTATTATTTGTGATTAATTATTCCTTTTTGATCAGAAAGAGTAAAGTACATCTTAGATGGTGTGCATACAAATATTCAAAGTAATACTCATCTGTAAGAATTCAATCGCATTGTTTACATAGATGTATTTGTATATGAAATGCCGTAACTTTCATGCTGGCTCTAATTTTATAGAAAATCTGTAGAGATAAACTTAAGTGATTACATCACAGTGCTAACACAAAAAAAACTTTAGTATACTTTGTAGTGTATTACGGTTGCAAAACGAAATAAGTGTCCCTACTAGCAATTAATATGTATGTACCAGTTGCCAGGAATGTGTTTAATATATAAATTAGTCTATCCAATAGTGTTACACCACTAAACTTAGTGAATATTTAAGCAAAGTGTTTGTGAATGGTTAATGGGTTGGACATGGTGCTGAAGAAAGAGCAATAACTCTGAAAATATGCATATACACCCATTACCTATTTTTCTATCTTTGATCGCATTGTTTACATAGATGTATTCATATACAAAACGTCATAACTTTCAGAGCTGGTTCTAAATTGTATAGAAAATCTGTAGATGTAAACTTAAAAGTGTTGTAATAATGAGGTCAAACCAAATAATGATATTTTGAAGTCATATACTATGCACGTTTCAGGTTTATATATAATAGGAAATGCAACCATTACATAAACCTTCCTCACTTAAAGCATTTCAAAATATGAAGAAATTGATGGAAATATTTCAATATATATATATATATATATGTGTGTGTGTGTGTGGTTAGAGCAGTAAGTCAGCTACTAAGGTGGATATATATGTATATAGAGGGGGAGAAAAAGAAGACATATGTATGTATGTATGTATATATATACACACACACACACACACACACAAGGTGAGCCAAAAGTTACACACAAAGTAAATTCAATATGCTCCGTAATTGTCAAAATCATGCTTCAATTTTTCTAAAATTGAATAAAATGGATACAATTATGATGAATACGCACATACTTGCATATGATGAACAAAATGAATAATAATAGCAAAATGTCAACTGTTTTGGTGCAGGACTTTTGGCCACCCTGTGTATGTATGTATATATTTATATGAAGGAAAGTATGAAAACTATCAAAGCAAAGAAAACTGCAAAGATGAGTTGTTTTTTTAAGCAAATTTTCTTTTCCTGTATTTTCATTAGATATCTAACAATTCACTAGCTGTAACATCTCATGATGGAACATTCTATTTCTTTTGAATCTGACTACCAGTTTGATACATTGTCAACTCAAATGGACACTAACAGGTTCAAATGAAGTATACATGAATCATTATGAAGAAATAATTGGGATGTCAGTTTTGTGGGCATTTTTTTTTTTTTTGTTGTTAAGATTACTAATAGCTGTTGTGATAATAATTTGATATAATCTTTTTTACTAATGTTTTAGCTTAATTCAAATCCATCTTATTGCTGTTTAGTTCCTTTCAAATAACACTATGTATTTAATATGAAAGGCAAAATTTCCAATAATTTTTTAACATGTTTTATTATTTTATAACTTGATCTTTGTATTTCAACTAAATTTTAATTTGACTTGAAATTTATATTTCAAAATATTTCATTGGTACATTTCAGGGTATGAAACATACATTAAGCAGCAACCTTGAATAAGAATCATAACCAAAAGACATACTTGCAACATAGAACAATCATGAAAACAATCTTCCCCCAGTTCACTAATTGATATGCAGATAACATAATGGAAATTTTGTTGCAAAATATTTGAGTGGAACTTTAATTTCAAAACCATGACAAGTCAAAAAATGTAAATATTTCACGTCTGCTACAATCTACCCATATACTAGGCATATCAAAGAAAAAAATAGCTTTAAAGATAGCTACTTAAAAAAAACAAAAAAAAACTTTTAGATCTTGTGGCTTGTTGTTTTATTTTCTGTTATCTCAGTATTCCTTTGCACTGAGTTATATTTTCTTGAAACTGTTTTGTCTCAATAAGAACTGTCGTTGAAGAGGACTCTTTACAAGCTTTCTTTTTCAATTTTTCCCTTTGAGAAAAGGGGAAAATAAAATGATTTGTATTTATTGATATTGTGACATTAATTCCCCAACTCCAAAAAAAAAAGAGAGAAACTATGTCTGTTTTGTTAGTAGTATACTTGTATTTGTAAATGTTTACATGTTCTCAAACTTCTCAAACTAAATGTTTTAATAAGCTACAAGAGTAACTTAAGTTGTAATAAAACTTATTTTTGACATGGTTCATTAAGTTTTTGCTACTTCAGAAATATTTCTTTAAAAGAATGATATTTTCTTTGGTAAAGAGTACAAGAGTAAGATGAAAGTATTCTTGATATAGCAAATTTAAATATTTGTCCGCTATTCATGTTCTATTTTTTATGAAGTTTTCTGTAAAATAAGAAAGTTTTAACTGAAACAATTGTATGTACATCAGTTTATTTGCTTAAACAAATTCACATTTTAAGAATATGGAGTATCATAATATTGTTTCCTTATATCAGCATGAAGTTACAGATTTGTACAGATGTTTAAATTGGCCCTGGTACACACTTATATCATCGACCAGCAGAAGAATGAAAGGCAAATTTCAATCAAGTGAGATCTTGTAAAGGATATAAAGTAATGTAATAAAATAACATAATACATCTAATTCAGCACCCAATACACACACACACACACACACACACACACACACACACACACACTATATCAGAAAATACTCATTTGGTAATGTTTCATAAAACAATTTATATCTTTGTAATTACATGCCAAATACATGATAACATTTAAAATACATGGTCAAGAATAAGAGACGGTGACATGCAAATATTAGCATCAAATAACTGTTTTAAATTTCTGTTGCACCAACAAAATGCCATTGATACAGGATGATGGATCAATTTAACTCATTTATTGAAATTCCTATCAACATGAATATATATCTTAAGGTACGTTTAATTTTACCATTCTGTTAACTATAATTGGGTGAATATATTGTTTAAAATGTTTTATCTGTATCTTGTTATAAATGTTTTAATATCATTTCTGAGTTATATGTATTTATTTGTTTTATCTTCACACTGGTAAAGAGTGGGTGTGAGATTTTGATGTTATTTAAATTTATTATCTGCTTATGAATTATTTTCTTTATGAAATAATTTCTAGAGGATTGTAATGTTGAATTGAAAATTTAGTTAGTCTTCTTTATATGTTCACAGGAGTAAAGATTAGAAGTCACAGAAATGGATCCATAAAAACAATTATTACTAAGTGGAATATAAAGATTTTACAATTAAATTATTTACACTACTATAATTCTTTTCGAAAAATTACATGGATCTCCATATTATTAAATCTTTCATTGTGGCAATCATGAAAGTAATTGACTATGAGCTTATAATCTAATCAAGTAATTAGAAAATATGTATTAAAATATATAATTAAATAAATTTCTTTTAAGTTAAAAACAAATATATATAAATAAATACTATGACTGTCTTTCAAATTCTAAATAGTAGAAAAAAAAGTAATCATTTTTGTATTCTCTGATTAAACTGTTGTTAAGAGCCCTTTGACAGTAATGCAACAAAAGAGCCTCTAGATAGTTGCTCAATTTGCTGAAAATCATACCTTCAAATCGTACTCTACCATCTTAAAAAAGGAAAGGATACATGATACAACTGAAAAGATGAGACTGTCATGGTTGATATGCCTTTGACTATAGGTTTACTCGATCAGAGTGAATCTGAAGCTAAGCAACAACAACAACAAAATAAAATGTGTTTTTCTCCTGTAAATAAAGGGCTATGATAAACATGATATACGAAAATGGACAGTATACACAAAGTAGTATATTTACATTAGGGAATAATGTATAGTAAGCACTCATTGCTTGTAAACAGAAAGTATATCATTATGAACAGCAAGTAAATGACTGTATTAATTAGCTTCCAAAAGATTTTAATTTCATGGTTCTTTAAATATTTTCTGCCTAAATTAAAAAGTTTATCAACTTTTATATTTATATAGTATTTAATTTAATTATAATATTTATATTGTATTTAATTTAATTACAATATAACTATAAGTCTAAAAAGAAATAATTTTATAGTTCAATAAAAAATATCAATGTTATTTTTCTTTTCAAGTAATACACAAGATTACCAGTATAAAGAAGCATTTAGGATTGTATTCATTCTCTTCCCCCACCCCCTCTCTCTTTCTTTCTCTCTAAAATAATGAAATAAACATGCTATGGGAAAATACTTTGAAAAGAAAATGGTTATAGTTACTTGTGTCTATAAACTGGTATCAATTGCTATAATAAGATTCCAAAATATATTTTATGCCGGTGTTTGTCTCTATGACAAGCTATCACAAAACATTTGTAACAAATTTTGTGATGTGTTTCAGAAAACTGCTTGGTAATTATGTGTCAAGTTGCAAATCAGCAATTGAAATGATGGTTAGTGAATAAAATCCATTTATTCCTTGACTGGTGTCAGAAACCAGTGACCCACATGACAGATGGCAGGATATAAAAATCCTATATCTTAAATACTGAGCTTCAAATATTAATGTGTAGTAATATTTGATGATACAAACTTCTGTAGCTAGATTTTCCACTCTTGCTATATTTTATGTGCCAGATATAAATAATAAATAAACTCATAAACAAATGAATTGTTATAATTTAACATCACAATAGAATTTACACGATGATCCTAAGAAAATGGTAAAAACAAAATTTAATTTCCACTTCCTTTTTTATGTCATTCTAAGAAATATTATTTTGACCACTATAAAGTTTTATCTGAAATAAAGAAATATACTTATATTAATCTAATTTTTATGACAATATTTGAAAATTTTGATTAAAAATATTTCTGAAGAAATTACTGTTCTATAATTGCACATTAGTAAAATCATGGTAGCTATTAAAAACATACACTGATATATTTGCTTTTGCTTAATTATTATTTTCATAATAATTATTATTAGATATTGATGTATTTTTGTTGTACATCTAATATACATGGTCACTTACACTCTAGTTTACTGATAAAATCAAATCTATAATTGAGACAAATAACTAAGTATTTATTCAGTTATGTGCAGATCCTTATGTACAAACACAAAGAAACTTGTGTTCAGATGTTAAAGTGTCTGTATATATTTGCGTATATCTATATATTGTTAGCTAATGATATGTTGAAAAAAAATGTTTGAATGGACGGGATCTCTTGACATAAACTCCTTTGTTATTCACAGCATAAAGCATGTTGACAAAAGAAACACATAACAATAGGTTCTCCCCAGCCTCTCACAGTCCATGCTAACAAAGAAGAGAAAACTGAAGTATCAGGAACGCAGTAACAAACATAAATACAGCAGCAGGCAGACAGCCATGCTATATTGACATCAATATGCTGTAACACTACTATAACAGTACAATTGAATAGTAACACAACTAAAACAGTACAATTAGATTCTCCAATGCTCCTCTTCTTCTAAACAGGTGGAATTATAATTAATTTTGCAACAAAGTTGACATTTTGTCAATTCATTTTGTACATTATATATAAAAGTGGAAAACATTTTCTGTGTGTGTGTGTATGCATGCATGCACATCTAATTAGGATAGGGTATTTTATTGGGTTTTTTTTCTATAGAAAACAAGAAGCTTTAAGTGACTGGAAAGGAAAATGAATGGAGTGTACTATATGTTCATAGAGATGAAGATGTCTATTGGGGGGAGGATAACAACCGTTAGCTGTATTATATTGGATACAAAACAGTTAAATCTTTATTGTTCTCTTGCATTTGGCACATTACAGTAAACTAGTTTAAGACTAACTAAAGTTCAATAATTGCTATAAATTACCTTGCATTTTTGCCATAAGAAAAATTGTTAATGATCATTATGGAATTACTTATTACACATATAATTTTCTTTAATATTTAACATTCTTATTTTATTTCCCTTTGATTATATAAACATGTATTTTAAAACGAATGTTTTATTCAAAATATCTTTTATGATGATGAAAGGTTTAATGTAAATTATACATGTAGAGTAAAATGTGACAGAGATATACTTACTGTCTCTTTATATTTCAGTAGGCTAACAATAAATCCTTTAATAATTCAGGAGCCGAGATATTCACTGTATTTATAATTATCTCAGTAAATGGTGTGTCATAATTAATGCTAGAGAGGATGCTTGTGATTGCATAGTAGCTAGATTCGGGAGATGTTTAGAAAATTGTTATTTTTCTTGATAAATTATTTTTCCTCATATGAGGGGCAAGCTGTGTTCATTAAGTTCTAAAAAAATGGTATATCAAGATTGAAAATGGTTATAGCCAAAAAGAGGGCTGTTTAACTCAAGCAATGTCTTAAATTGTTTTGATCTTTGTTGACAATGAGAATTATAAACACCCTGTGATTTCAAAATCTCCCTTGTAATGTTTTAACAGTAACAAAGCTCTTGTATAAATTTATTATTTTTGTTCCAATAAATAAATTTTATTTGAAAGTTACTTTAAATGAAATTCAATGAATACAAAAAAAATTATTAAATATGCAGTCTTACATAAATAGAAAATAAACTTATGTACAGAAAGAAAATTTCTTTTGAAGTTATTGTAATTATTAATTTTACTTATTGTAATTATTTTAAAACTTAAGACAAAAAAAAAATGACTTACTATTTCTGAAAATGTTGGATCTAATAGCTTTATTATTTATATCATGGTCAGTATTAATGCAGTTGAACACAGTGGACAGGTCAGCTTTGATATCAATTTCAGTTGTAAGAAAGTTATTTGAAAATCGTGGTTTCATAAAAGTAATATTTTGGCATTAAAATCACTTTCATAGATAAATATATAATCTTTTACATGACCCTAATGATTAACAACAATGATGTACAACTACAGCTTACCAAAAATACATATGCTTATATGTGAAAACAAAACATTTATAGCTGTACTCAGTCAAGGCTAACCTTGAACTCATAACAATAATTCAAAAATATTAGTGACTAGTGTTGTTTCTGAAGTTTTGTATATTATAAAATGTATTATATGTAAAAGTGATTCAGCTGAAAGGAAAAAATGCCTCCATTCTATTCTAAAACAGAAATGAAATAATTGTTTTACCAGACGCGATACAGTCAATATATCAAGCATTTCAAATGAAAGTTGAAATTTTCACATTAAACTGGATACCAACGAATATGGAACCTTGTTTCAAAGAAAAATACACCCCCTAGTTATTACAAGTAAATAATTTTGTGTTCATTTTATATAAATTTATTAAATTTATGTGCTTGACAGAGTTTGAATAAATGTAATATTTTTAGAGAGTGTGTTTTTAGCTGTGTTGTTCATAAATATTGAATATGTAAAAGGAATAGGCAGTGTAGTAGGATTTAATGAGAGGCAACAGAAAGTAGATTAAAAGTTGAGAGGGAAGAAAGCGAAACAGATAACTGAACATTATGGGTACATTCAATTTGATATCTGATCAGAGCAAGCTTTGTCAAAGCATATTGTGAAAGAATGAGGCTTCTAGTTGTTTTGTTTATCCTCTGTTCAGCCTAAATTGAGCAGACCTATGATGAAAGACGTTCTAATCTTACATGATTGGTGGGCAGCTTTTGCAGATGATTCTCTTTCCAAATATGTACAACACTTTTGTTTCTGTCAAGGGCAACAACTTTACATCTCAAATTAGTCTATGAATGTTAACCCTTTATGTCCCAAATTATTTCAAAATGAATATAAAAAAATTCAACTCCACTAAAGAGTCCCTCTGTTGCCATTTGGCAACAGTGGGACATAAAGGGTTAACTTACAACCAGAATTCAGTCATCAAGTAGAAGAGTTGTAAAAATTATCCTAAGAAATATTAGTGAGGTTTGTGCATTCAATATTCCTTTTAAATTATTTAATGTCAGTAGTTCTTGAGAACAAAGAAGACCAAGAACAAGATGGAGGGATGACCTGATACACCGTATGGGTCACAGTTGGAAGTGGATAGCTCAAGACAGATTCAGATGGTTGGAGTCCAGGGCGGGGTTCCTCACTGAGCGATAATAACCCTATTAAAGAATAAAGTTCTTGAGAAATAGAGAGAGACTGAGACAGACAAAAAAGTACAAAGGATCAAGTGTGTATTGGAACAGAGAAAAGCAGGTGCAGTAAATCATTATCAAATATATAGAATCAACTAGAATTGTGAAACAAAAGTTATTTTATCAGTAATTTAAGAAGCAAAAATTCTAAATCTGAAAGAGAGAAAGAAATATTATAAAAGATAAGATTTTTCAGTCAAAAGAATCCATGTAATTATTCTTGATGGGAGTAAGTTTAGTTGATAAAATAGTTTAAAGTGTATGATCATATAATGTGTGGATACCCTTCTATTCTAATACATTTTAAAAATAAATGTTTTACCAATTTTATTAAAAACGTTGCCAAATAGAAAAAAAAAAGGAGAAATTTTCTCTACATATCTATGTCATCGGTATTTGAATGTATTTTGCTAGATTTAACTATTATAGCCACTAATACTAACTAGTATAGGCACCATCACTAACAGCTATTACCCCTCTGAGGGGTCCTCTTTGTGGTTGCTCTACAAGCTAGAAATAGTCACCAGATCTTTCAAATCACATCAGAGGAATTCTAACTACGTTTCTGGTTCGCTATCTCAACAGCTCCTTTATAGGATCCAGTTGCTAAAGACATCATTAGGAAGAACCACGTCCAGTTTCGGCCCCTACTCTTCTACTGTTTTTGACGTGCCCCCCCCCTCCTCCGGGGGTGTCTTCAACTCTGGTGTTGAGTACGTTTCTTCTTTCTCCTTTTCGTCTTGGCTTTTCATCTTCAGTTTCTTCAATGCAGCATCCACGGCTGCCAGCAGTCGACTGACACAG
>JAOPUL010002961.1:41384954-41398809 GCA_027564515.1 Octopus rubescens
GATTTGGCTTGGTTTCTATGGCTGGATGCCCTTCCTAATGCCAACCACTTTACAGTGTGTGCTGGGTGCTTTAACGTACAACCGGCAGAGGACTCCATATAATAATAATAATAATAATAATGGTTTCAAATTTTGGCACAAGGCCAGCAATTTTAGGAGGAGGGGAAAGTCGACTAGATCGACTCCCAGTGCTCAACTGGTACTTATTTTATCGAGTCCGAAAGTATGAAAGGCAAAATCAACATCGGCAGATTTTGAACTGAGAACGTAAAGACGGACGAAATGCCGCTAAGCATTTTGCTTGACATGCAAATTATTCTGCCAATCCTTTCTACTATAGGCACAAGGCCTGAAATTTAGTAGGAGGGGGATAGTCAATTTTATCAACCCCAGTGCTCAACTGGTACTTATTCCATTGACCCTGAAAGGATGAAAGGTAAAGTTAACCTTGGCGGAATTTGAACTCAGAACATGAAGCGGAGTGAAATGCGGCTAAGCATTTTGCCCAGTGTATTATCAATTCTGCCAGCATGCTGCATTAATAACAATAATAATAATAATAAAGTGTTAGGAAGAATGCCAAACTGAAAAGCCCAGGACCAGCTATAGTCCGATGGTACTGGTTAAAGAAATTTAGTAGCTTACATGGGAGATTGAGGGAAAAACTTCAGGATTGCTTGAATGGAGAAGTCATACCTAATTAGATGACTAGAGGGAGAACAGTACTCCTTATGAAAGACCACAGCAAAGGAAATATAGTTAATAATTATAGACCAATCAGTTGCTTACCATTGGTGTGGAAGCTGTTAACAGGAATGCTCTAAGAAAGCATTTATGAGCACCTTGAGAGCTAGAATTTACTTCCAAAAGAACAGAAAGGTTGCAGGAAGAAGGTTACAGGAAAGCATGATTTATTATACATAGACAAAGCAGTCCTAAAAGAAGTGAAATTTAGAAAGAAACATTTAACAATAGCAAGGATAGATTATAAGAAAGCCTATGACATGATTCCACACTCATGGATAAGTGAATGTTTGAGAATTTTCAGTATTGCAGACAGTATAAGAGAGTTAATTAGCTATAGCATGAAGAAATGGAAAGTAGATCTCTACTCAGGTGATACATCCTTAGGGAAAGTTAACATCAAGAGAAGAATTTTCTTGGGAGCCTCATTATCCCTTTTAATATTTGTGTTATGTTTAGTCCCCCTCAGTTTAGTATTAAGAAAGGCAAAGGCAGGGTATCAGTTTAGAGATAGTAAAGGGAAAATTAACCATTTCCTCTACAGGAAAGGAATTCAATATGAATGGAGGACTTCATCCAAGAGCACGAGTAGCAAGACTATATTTACCTAGAAAGGAAGGTGGTAGAGGTTTAATATCAGTGGCAGACTTTGTGGAGTTAGCTAGAGAAGGTATAGCCACCTATGTAGGTAATAGTGAGGAAATTTTATTAAGAGCTGCTAGAGTAACAGTAGGAGATAGGGAAACCGAAAATCCAAATGAGGTTAAAAACCAGAAAAAAAGAAGTAAAATTATCTGACTGGCAAGAGAAGGCTTTGCATGTTAGATTTCCAAGGATAGTGGCAGAAAATAGAGATTGTGCAACATGGTTGGCTTGCAGAAAGGACGGCTGAAAAGGGAGACAGAAAGTTTATTAATAGCAGCACAAGATCAAGCATTGAGGACTAATTGGTAGATTCCCAATGTAGGTTATGTAAATCAAAGGAGGAAAGTGTTACTAATATAGTTAGTGAATATAGTATGTTGGCACAGAAAGAATACAAGAAAAGACATGACAACCTAGGGTGAATAATCCACTTGGAGTTATGTATAAAGCTAGGATTTGACCATACTGGTAAATGGTATGAACATGAACCTAGTAAAGTGCTAGAAAGTAAGAAATATAAGATATAAGATGAGGGATTTTAACATTCAGACTGACAGAGTAATAGAAGCTAGAAGGCCTGATTTAGTAGTAGTAGACAAAGAGTATAGAGGGTGCCAGGTAATTGGCTTTACAGTCCCAAATGATGAGAAAGTCAATATGAGAGGTACAAATAAAATAGCAAAGTACCAGGACCTAGCCATTGAGTTACAGAGACTATGGAAAGTGCAGGTAAAAGGTATCCATGTAGTTATAGGTGCAATAGGAACTATCCCTAAAGATTTCAATAGATGGATAGAGAAAATAAGCACAAAACAGTATTATTAGGGACAGCTAGGATACTTAGGAAGGTTCTTGGCATCTAAGGTTACTTGTTGTTGTCCAATGTTAGGAATTTTTTTTCCAACAGTCTAATCTGTTGTATGTAAATGAAAGAATAATAATAATAATAATAATAATAACAATAATAATAATAATAATAATTCTTTGTAAATTTGGCACAAGACCAGCAATTTTGAGGGGAGGGGGTAAGTCAATTACATCGATCCCAGTACAACCCCAGAGGAATGAAAGGCAAAGTTGACTCCAGCAGAAATTGAACTCAGAATGTAATGAGTTGGAAAAAATACCATTCAGCATTTTCCCAACACTCTAATGATTCTGCTAGCTCACTGTCTTAATAATAATAATAATCCTTTCTATACTGGGCACAAAGGCCTGAAATTTTCGGGGATGGGTATAGTCGATTTCATCAACCCCCGTGCATAACTGGTACTCACTTTATCGACCCCAGAAGAATGAAAGGCAAAGTCGACCTCGGCAGAATTTGAACTCAGAACGTACAGACGGACTAAATGTCGCTAAGCATTTTGCCAGGCGTGCTAACGATTCTGCCAGCTCGCCGCCTTCATTAATAATAATAATAATGATGATAATGATAATTTAGGCACAAATCCAGCAATTTTGGAGGTGGAGTTAGTCAATTAAATGAATTTCCAGTACTTGACTGGTACCTTATTTTAGCATCCTTGAGAAATGAAAGGCAAAGTTGACTTCGACTGGAATAATAATGATAATAATTCTTTCTAATATAGGCACAAGGCCTGAAATTTGGTGGTGGAGGGGCTAGTCAATTACATCAACCCCAGTGCTCAACTGATACTCATTTTGTCAATCCCAAAATGACGAAAAGCAAAGTCGACCTCAGCAGAATTTGAACTGAGAAAGTAAAGACAGATGAAATGCTGTTAAGCATTTTGTCCAGTGTGTTTACGATTCTGCCAGCTCACTGCCTTAATAATAATAATAATAATAATAATAATAATAATATTAATAATAATATAATGGTTTCTACGTCAGAAATTTGAAGAGAGAGGAATAGACAATGTCATTGACTCCAGTTTTTAATGAAAAGCAAGTTGATCTCAGCTAGAATTTTTATGATAATAATAATTGTTTTGAACATGAACAAAAGAACTGAAATTTTAAGGAAAAGTTTAGTCATTTAAATCAACCCCAGTACTTAACTGGTACTATATTTTTCAGCACAGGAAAGATGAAAGGGAAAGTTGACCTCAGTTCAGATATGGTAAAACATACAAAAAAATAGCATGTAAACAAAATTATAAAACATACTCAAAGAGAAATAGAGAGAAAAACCACTACATGGCCAATGGCCCTCAAGGCTCAATAGAGAAGTAAGCTAAAGTGAAAGTCAACAATGATTCCAAAGTCCCAGCCTAAAAGCAGAAACGGTAGGACTGATCCTTGTTGAACACCAATGTCTGGTCATAGACAAGCATAAAAATAAAATCATGAAAAGAGACCCTAACATCAAATGTAGGATGTGCAACCAACACAATGAGGCAGTAAATCACATCCTCTGTGGTTTCCCAGTTCTTGCTAAATCTGAGTATATATACAGGCATGATTGTGTTGGTAGTTACATCTCCTGAGTAATATACCAACACTTCATGGGTACATCTTACATCCTACATCATGGGTACTGCTTACAGCCTAAGAATAAACACTGTCAACCTGAAAGCATCTGGTTTTCTTAAAACTCTTTCAAAATTGAAAATATTACAAATTTAGCAGAATCTTAATTCTCAGAATCTCGTCTCTTTTCCCTTCAATATATTAATGATAATCATAAACAGCAGCCTCAGTAAAACATCCAATCTGTTGTTACTTGGTCTTTGGGTGGGACTTGGAACAGCTTCATATAAAACACAGTAACAGCACCAACAATCATAATAATAGTCCCTGAAATCCTTATACAGTCGAATTGGAAATCATCTAAATCAGTGGTTCCCAAAGTGGGGCGGGGGGGGGTCTAGGTGCCTTTGAAGATAAATGGGGTGGTTGAAGAAAATGGCACTTGTCAATGTCAATCTACTTTTGTCAGGTTTAAAAAAATAGTGCTTAAAATTCGATCTGTACAATGTTGCATGAAGTTGGTTTTCTTCTCAAAACAAGAACAAAAATAAAGAAGAAACAATACAGTAAAGTTTACAGACGAAGTTTCCCATAAAATTCCCAAGGGAATTCCCAAGAAAGATATATTACTGACCAAAAGCTGCATCAACAACAACAATAATGCTGACAAGAGCAGCAGCAACAACAAATTTAAAAGAATATATACATATATATATTTGGCAACAAAAAAAAAATGACCATCTCGAAATATAACAATATATATATATATAATACACACACACGTATGTGTATGTTAAGGATGTGATTCTTCTTGTTTTAATGTCATACTAGACATACTGTTGGCAGTATTCCCTAGGATCTGCTATGCCTACAACTGAACATCTTTGATATCAATGCCAAATACTGTGTATATATGTACAAAAATGTGCATGTAGGTGCTTGTATCTCCCATATAATGGTTTCAGATTTAGGCACAAGGCCAGCCATTTTGGGGGAGGAGTTTAGTCGATTACATCAACCCCAGTGTTAAACTAGTACTTATTTTATCGACCCCGGAAGAATGAAAAGCAAAGTCGGCCCTGGTAGAATTTGAACTCAGAACGGAGAGATGGACTAAATGCTAAGCATTTTGCCCGGTGTGCTAACAATTCTGCCAACTCGCCACCTTTTTATCTCCCATATAATAAAACATTAAGTGTGTCTCGTCGGTCATGCTAGGGAAAGAAGAGCAAAACAACAAATGGAGTGGGAGTGGGTGATAGTCAGAGACGCAAGGGAACTGAGAAGAAGGGTAAACAACAAATGGAGTGAGTATGAGTGATAGTCAGTGATAGTCAGAGTGAGAGTGAGGGAGGGAAATGGGAAGTATATAAAAAAATTGAAAACAAAATACGCTAAGTGACGATGGAAGTTCACACACACACACACACACACACACACACACAGACATGCACGTACATACAGGTGTATGCACACACACACATACAAATGTATGCACATACAAAGAGAGAGATTACTTTCACTAAACTAATTATTTACAATTTTAACTTCAATGTATTTCACAATTGTTGTCTTGAGTTTGTATTTTTAAGGTAAAGATAAGAGATTCTCCATATCTTTATAATTGGTATTTTGACTTTTGTTGTAAGTAAAGTTTGGCTTTATATAAATATGAAGTTTGTAAATTTTCAGTATCAGACAAACTTTAGAATTGTTTTAAATATAGGCTACTCAATAGACTCTTACACTGATTAAAATGATTTATTATAAATATAAATTAATATAATGATTTTTTTTTTTAGAATTCGTGTTGCTTATCATTTAACCAACCCCATACTTTTTCTTTTCGGCGTTTTCGACAATTTTTTCAAATTTATATTTAATAAACTCTATCATTACGAATTTTTTTTAAAGAAGACATTCAATTCTATATTTGTCAGACTTTCAGATTAGCTGTCTTATATAAATCAGAAATTTTCAGATGTTTTTCGGCATTCTCCCACAGTTCATAAGTGTTCCACATTTCAAATTACTCACGAGCATGGAGTTTCTTTAAAATTAAACTCTTTAATCCATATTTTTTCAAATGTCTACCCACCCACTCATTGTCACCACTATGTTCTTTTGTCACTTTTCTTCATGTAATTATCCACATTTTGAAACACTTGTAATTTGTATTTTTACAGAATAAAATTTGGAAAAGCAATCATGCATAAATTGGAATTTCTCGTTTTTTGAAGGGGGGGGGGGGTCTGGATTTTAACCTTGAATGAAGAGGTGGAAATACATTTTTTTTTCTCTAAAAATGTGTATTACATGTGTTTCAATATGTGGAATGCTATAACATTTAAGATATATTGTCCAACATACACATAACAACCAAAGTTAGATGAGTCCCTTTTCGACAATCAATAAAAGTTTGTTTCTTGCTTGTTTGTTTTGTCAAAGATTAATGTTTGGTTCAAAGATTAATGTTTGGTTCAACTAGAAACGGATACAAAAAAGTTGTCCATATTTCGTTTTTGAGCATTAGATGGAACACCATCGATGGTAGGTTGTCCTCGCTTCTTCATCAGTTTATTGAAAATGTTATACCTAGTGTGCTTGCACACATTGCAAATAACTTAAGTGATAGACTTAACAAATCGTTGAGCACTGTTATCACAGCAGTAAATAAAATCAAGGCACATACTCTCAATTCCCCCCTGTTTCCACAGCTCTGCATTGAGAAGGATAAAGAATTTGTACTATTGTTGTTGCATACAGAAGTTCGATGTATGGTAATGGGAAACTGTGAGAGTTTCTATTCCCTTTTTAAAACAGTTGTTGAATAGTCTAATTCTGTTCTTTGTGATGAACTAACATAAAGCAGGACTCACAAAGGTCAATTAAATTAATTTTCAACTGAAAAGAAATGAGAAACTTTATCAAACTAAAATTAGCTCTCCCCACGTTTCTGTCCAAGTTAAAGTTATTCAAATGTAACATAAGCCATCATGAGTTCTTCCAGTTTTAGAGCTTCTCTGAATTGGGGAAGAAAAAGTGCATACCAGAAGATTACATTCAAGCATATTGTTCACACCTGGATGAGCTGCACAGAGACATCTGACAGATTTCAGGAGCTTTATTTTTGCTTAAAATACTAGTCTGGGTGATTTCTAGATGAGGAAATGAGGAAACAAGAATAATGGAGAAAGAACTGGTTTCACTTTAAAATGATATTGAGCTGAGGCCAAAGTTCAAAAAGTCATATCAGGATTTTTGATTGCAAAAGGACATTTCTGACTGCTACCCTATACATAGTAAAGATGTACTTTATTGCCTTCCCAATATTATATTCAGTAGAATGGGGCTTCGGTACAGCTGCCTAGCTTCTTTCTAAGCAAAGTAAAACCAGACTGAAAATTATTGAATGTGGGGGTCTAAGACTACTTTTGTCTTTCAACCATTGGGAAGCTGATATCCCTGCACAAAGTACATCCATCACAATAAAAATATGAAAACAACATAATTACAAGTGAGAGGTAAATTTGTTCTTTCATATTGTAAAAACAGCAAAATAATGGATTGACTAGGTTAAGTTTTATTTGTGAAATACAGTTGTTTTGAATTTGTAGTGGAAAGAGATCTATGTTTATAGTGATGTGGTGGTGGTGGTGGTGGTGGGGTGCTAGGAATGTGGTTTAGGAACCGAGGGGGTCGTATTCTGAAAAGGTTTGGGAACCACTGATCTAAATGAATGTGTGATACAAGAAAGTTTATCAGAGTTGATGGTTGAGGGATGAGCAGCTTTGATTATGGAAAATTCAACTAACAGAAATATAGTAAATAAATTATCACCTAATCACCTGTCTCAAGTTATTAAGAGGCATTTTTACTGGAAAAACCCAACTATTTAATGCAAAACAAATTGCTACATGTTAAACAGAAGGGGTAAGAATCACTCAAAAGGCACCAAAGACCCTCTAATCATTGACAAAATTATAATGAAGAACTGAAAGACTTATAACATAGTGCCCCATTCTCAAACTGTGAAGTCATGATGCTTGGTATAGTTGAAAACAATATCAACAACCTCAGTGCATGTAAAACATATTAGTAAATGAAGCTGATGCTGAACAAGAAATCAATGTGATGTGTAGTTGTAAAATGAGATGACAAAGACAATATGGACTAAAGTCAGTGAAACAGTGGAAGAGATTAATTCATTTGTTAAAACAATGAAGGTGTGTGTCACAGTGATATTGAAATGAAGTTTGATGTATCAGAATGTGCAATTCTAGTCATGAAGAAAAGAAAGGGAGCTCATTTCATTAGAACAGTTTTATTGGAAGAATAGATTTTAGAACTTGATAATAATGGATACAAACATCTAGTTATAGTTGAAATCAATGACTTCTTGCATAAGGAAAAGTGAAAACATATTTGAAAAGATTAAAGCTGAAAAGATCAAATTGGCAAATGCCACACTGCTTTGTGTTCAAATCCCACCAAGGCCAAATTTGCCTTTCCTCATTTTTGGTATTAATAAAAATTTACCAATCCAGTGTAGTGGATTGGTGGACCTGTTATAGGGTTGAGTAAAATGCCCTGTGGTACCTAATCTGGCTCTTAGCATTTTGACGTAATACCTGCATGGAGACTGGTGCAAAGTTATATCAGGCTATGTCAGTGGAGAGAGAAACTTGCATGCATGAGCAACTGCCGGTCTTACTTAAAAACTCGCTCAGGCTTGCACATATATGTGCAAATGCATGATTAAACTTGACAGATGGAGGCTCTATATCAGAGCTTATATTAAAGTCCAAGCTTTATTCAAAGAATTTTATAAATGCAAACAGCACATAGACAGCTGCTGACATATGTTATAGTGGAGGAATATGAAAAGGACAAAATATAAAATGGATGCATTAGAAAAACAGGAAAATCCCTAACTCAGGAGTGCTTCATTTGAATGCAAATATCAGTCATTTATACAAAAAAAAAAGGGAAAGTCTGAAGGAGAAAACTTAAAATTTCTGACTGTGTGGAAGGAAAGTGAAGGTCCATAAACTATTACCTTGTAAAAAGTGAAGGACTACTTAATGTTGTTGTAGAATTTGAACTTGAAGAGAAGACTGTATACCAAAATATGATAATTTGTGAAATAAAAAGATCATTATCAGTAATACTTGCAGTGAAAGAATTATGACTTATTGTTGTTAAACTTGAAGAGAAACTTGTATACCAAAGTAGAATAATTTGTGAGAGGAAGTGTGAGAAGAAATGCAATTATGTGGCTAGTTCCACAAAGATACGAAGAATGTCAGAAATCATGAATCATCATTCAACTTTGGGTGAAGATTTAAAGAGAAACAATTTGTTGGTAGCTGCTCAAGATCAAGCACTGTTATTTCAGTGGATAAGCATATGTAAGTAATATCAGCGAGTGTAAAATATTGATTATATTGTAGCAGATTGTAGAATAATTTGTAAATAATTTGGATACAGCACTACAGATGAGTGGTACAATCATATACCAGAATGAATCTAGTATACCAAAGATTCTATGGGACATTGGCATCCAGACAAATAGAATAACCAAACTTCAAAGACCAGATATCATTATATATGACAGGAAAAATAAGAATGCTTCAATGATAGACATTGCAATTCCTTCAGAAAAAATGTTGCAAAGCAGAAAAGTATCACAGAGTATACTGAATTAAAAGTAGAAATACCAAATATGTGGTGATGCCCAGAAGCATAAGTGAAAATCATATCAATTATTATTGGTACATTTGGTTCAATCACTTCACCTAAAATGATTATATCACCTAGAATGAGTGGACATCAAGGCAAACATGTAAGTGCTTCAAAGATCTTCCCAGCTTGAAACACCTCATATTCTTAGAAAAGTACTTTCTGAATAAACTTTTTTTGGATCAAGTATTGATATTTAGTTTAAAGAAAAAAAGATCCATACTGTGCAACAAAGAAATCAGAAAAACTAGACTATAAATGTTGTTACAGGATGTCATGCTAAAGCAATGCCAAGAAAATCTCCTGCATGGCTAATACCTGCAAAAACTGAACAGAGAGCAAATAGACAAAGAAAAATCACATTTGCTGAGAAGCACTGGAGGATTCTTTATTGGGTCACATGGTTAAAGCTTTCCCACTAGAAACCACCAAAATCATGTAATATGAAGAATACATTAAGTAACTACAGAGTATGTGAAAGTTGGGAATAAACAGTTTGCTAACACTGAGCAGCCAGAGAAAATGTAGCTAAGAAAGAACACATCTCTAGGCCAACAGAGTTAGGGTTTTCATACATTGGAAGTCATAACAGAATGATGACACTCCATCAGAAAAGAGTTAGAATAAATATACACCAGGAAAAGTCTCAGAGAATGACAAAGTGGCTATATTCATGGATATCACACACACACACACACACACACACACACACACACACACACACACACAGATGGAGGAATCAAGACTAATTAGTTGGATATTGTTGTCGAGGACCACCAGGAAAGGAAGCCCCTCTGGATTGAATATCAGTCCCAAAAGATGATATATATCTCTATAAGAAATTGGGAAATTAAACAAATATGCTGAAGATGCATAGACCTCATAACTATCAAAGATGCACATGAGTAAAAGCATCCAGGAAATCCTGATCTCACTGATGGCTACTAAATCTATAGCTAATGACTTGAGGTGGTTGAGTTCTTATTTCCAAGCCAACTCTGAGCTATGTAGAGTTATACATCCTGCTCTGAGTACAGCCATGTTAGTTGGAAAAAGGTAAAAGTTTGAAGTCACATACATTGGTCTTTGAGAAGATGGGTAATCTAATCTTCTCTGCAGTGGAATTGGAGTTCTTGAAAGCCTTCTTTAAAATATCAACATTAATTTTTTTTAAAAACTAATCCTACATCATAAATATATTTCAGTGTGAGCATATTAATGGTGTATGTGTTTGTATGAGTAGTTTTGTTGTGGTGATTTATGCATGAGTTCTTGAAATCCTTCCATTGGTGTATATATTTTTGGTTATTTATTATCTCCTCAATCAGGTTTTTTAGTGCTTTCACGTGTGTGGCATATCAGCCTTCTACTTTCCATAATGACATGCAGTCAGGTACATTTTGGAGGTCTGTTTGGTGTAGAATTTTGCTCACATTATGGATTCTACCTAGATCAGGACTTAAATTCTAATTTCAGGGCAGTTTTCCTTGCAATGTTTTACTACTTCTGTTTTCCTCTCAGTCTAGGACAATGCATGTCATCATTCACTAAATGTTCAACTTTAATGGCACATCCAACACCTTCACCATCATTAGCTCATCTATGTAAGATTGAAGGTAAATTCATCTCTTCTGCATGAGACAGTAGAGTGCCTCTGTGTATGAGTTTCTAAAAAGAATCAAACTCCACAGTCTCACAGTCACACATGAGTGACATTGTTTCATATCTTTCTCAAGTACCTCTCTACTTGGTTATGTGTGACTTGTTTCACTCAACAGCCTTAACCATTTTGCACCATCTTTCTCCTGTTAGTTTTCTTCAAAACTCTAGTACCCACCTGTCATCTTTCTGGAAGATCTCTTGAGCCTCTGTTGGGTTAAACGTGCTTGATTATTTTTGTAGTTCTTGCAAAGAAGCTAGCCTTTGCAGCACTGTGGTAGCTGCTGCTGCTATTTGTGTTAATGATTCCGGCAGCCACAATGAATATGGTAATAGTAAAGATGGTTGTGATAATATTGGTTTTTACTGGTAGTGAAGATCTTGCTGGTCGACAGAATGGTGTTTGTTGGCAGGGAAAATGGTATTGCTAGTCATCGTCAATGCACTGGTGGCATCATCTGCTACTGTTTCTGCTACCTTCCTTGAAACATTGGTGATAATGGCAGTGGCACTGTTGTTATCATTGTTGATGGATGTGTTACAGTAGTTCTTAATTTTCTACTCACTCTTATTATTGTTTTTGTTGTTGCTATAACTGTCCATTCCTCCTCAATAGAGTTTACTGTAGTGGTGGTGGTGGTGGTGTGTGTATAACTGTGAAAGGTGGAAAACCTTTATCAGTTAAAATAGCAATAGGGAACCCCTAATTGGCTGCTTCTTTTCTGCTTCTTTCCTCACCTCCTATTCTCCATTCATGTTTGCTGTCTATCAAAGATGATGTTACCCTGTGTATTTATGTTACCGTGTATTCAGGGTTTTGTTTTTAAATTTTGGTGAAAAACGAATTTTTTCAGTCCTATAAGCTCCAGCAGGTGGGAAAACAGGAATTGACCAATCCTTTGCACTCATCATTAGTTTCACAAGATGATTTACCAAAAATCAATTAAAACAAATCCTTCTGAAACAACACAAAACATGATTTGTATGGATAGGAAAAATAATTTTGATAGTAATAGTAATGATGATGACAACTACAACAACAATAACTTCTTATTACTAATATGATAATAAGGATTTCTAACATAAACACAAAACTTTAAATTTGGGAAAGGAATATAGTTGATTATATTGACCCTGTACTTAACTGGTACTAATCTTGTTAAATCTAGAATGATGTAAGACAAAATTGACCATGGTTGTATATGAGCTTAGAATTTAAAGAGATCTCCAAATCTCCAAATACAAATCATTTTGGCCAACAATCTACCAAATCTGACATTAACTGCACTTTAAGGCCTGATTCTCCATTGGTTATGATGACTAGCGTTCCAGTTGATTCGATCAATGGAACGGCCTGCTCATGAAATTAACCTATAAGTGGCTGAGCACTCTCTCTCTCTCTCTCTCTACACACACACACACACACACACACACACACACACACACAACACTTATGCGTACCCTTAGAATAGTTCTCAGTGAGATTCAGTATGACACACCAAATGTGACAACACTGGCCGTTTTAAATTACAGGTAAAACTCATTTTTGCCATCTGAGTGGACTGGAGCAGCGTGAAATAAGTGTCTTGCTCAAGGACACAATATTCTGCTGGGAATCAAACTCATGACCTTACAACCATGAGCCAAATATCCTAGCCACTAAGCCACACGCATTCACCACACTTCAATTATAACAACAAAATCACAAATTTGGTGGCAAAGCAAAGCCAAATAAACATTATGATTATGGTGATTGTGATAGGAGAGACTAATGCTTAAAAATTCAAAGATAAAACTCAATAACTTTTAAGTCATATAGAGAATAAATGTTTTTATAAAATGCAAATATAAATTTAAAATTAGTTTTACACATGAAATAATTGGAGAGTTTGGTACAAATAATAGCATACACCTTCCCAGTCAAGCAGAGACATTCAGAATTAGATTATGAAATCTGTTCATAAATTTTAAATCATACACACTTTTTAACGAGATTGTATTTTGGCATTTGCATATTGCTGACTTCCTATCACACAAATGGTCTAAAGAACAAGTATTTCCAACTTTGCAATGTTTCCAAATTTAGGACAAAATGTGTTGTATTCAGAAAAGCTTTTTTCTATTACTAATTTATGTTATAAGAGAGGTGAATGGCAAAATTGATAGAGAATTAAGTAAAATACCATACAATATTTAATTATATCCTGCTATGGTCCGAGATCAAATCCCACCAGATCCAACTCTGCTTTCAATCTTCTGGGCTCAATAAAATAAGTACCAATTAAATACCTGAGTTGACTTTATCAACTATATTCTCCCCTGAATTTTGGGCCTTGTGCAATATAAGATATTATTAATTTAAAGTTTAAAATAAGTAATCAGTATCAAATCAGGACAAGTTAAAGCACCAATTATAAAAAATGCAGCAATTAATTCAATGCTTATTGTTTCCAAGACATTTTTAGTAGTAGAAAATCAATAATGAAAATGCTGTAAGAATTTTGAGAAATAAGGTGTAAATTTGTTTTGTTTTCTTACATTTACTTATGAAACAGTCAGCAGATGTAGGTTTATTGAGGTTGACGGAATTAGAGGGAGGGGTAGACCATGTAAAACATGGACCCAGTTA
>JAOPUL010002961.1:41577242-41595530 GCA_027564515.1 Octopus rubescens
AAGAAGGAAAATATATATTGTTAATCACGTAAGGTGATATGATGGTGCCAAAAGACACCTACATTACTAGGAGAGAGTGTGAAAGCTCAGAATACCTGTTTAAGATACATTCATACATACTAACGAGAGGAAATTTAATGTCCTCACAGAGAAGAGAGAGACAGCCGATCAAACAAAGTCAAGATGGAATAAAAATGGGGTACTAACCATAGACTTAAAATTATAGAATACAATTCACAAACAGAGGGAGAAATTCATTGCATAATACATCATCAGTTCTTCCCCCTAGGATTACGCAATTTCGCGTTGTTATAAATGAGAGAGAGAGAGATATGCATATGTCTGTGTTTGTGTTTACCCTTGTTTAGACATCCTGTGATGGTTAAATAATGAAATGAACATCATCATACATTTTGTTTTCTATGAAAAACATGTCTTGCCATGAGAAAATATTACCTTGCTTGGAAACAGGTGTGGCTTGGTGACAGAAAAGACAGCCAGCCATAAAAGTCTGCCTCAAGGAATTCATTTTGACTCGTGCAAATGCTGATAATGATATATAAATATATATATATATGAAATAAAGTGTCTTGCTCAAGGACACAGCACGCCACTGGGATTCGAACTCATGACCTTACTATCATGAGCCGAATACCTTAACCATAAACCACGTGACTTCACTTTATTCCACGTTGCTCCAGTTCACTCAGCTGGCAAAAATGAGTTGTACCTGTAATTCAAAGGGACCAGCCTTGTCACATTGAATCTCCCTGAGAACTACATTAAGGGCTGTGGAGTGCTCAGCCACTTGCACAGTAATTTCACGAGCAGGCTGTTCCATTGATCCGATCAACTGGAACCCTCCTCACCGTCATAACCGACTGAGTGCCACTTATACTATTATATATATGCTAGAGATTAACTGGCTGTTTTACCAGTGTATGTGTATATATATATATATATACAAGCTTTTGCAAAAGATACTTGATACAGTCACAATATTTAAAGAAAGATTTTCTTAAGTTATCAATTATTTAAAAAATTTTTTGTAAAACAGAATGACATGAATCTTTTGGAAAGAAGCACTTTCATTGTTCCACTTTTCAAATACTTGTGTTCTAGGCCAATCCACATAGAGAAAGTTGTTTTCAATAATGCTGTTGACTATTTCTGGTTTAGTTTCAGATTTAGAATTCTTATAAAGTTTTCTTCTTTTGCCTTTTGTATCATTAAAAGCACTTGTGTTGGTGCCACATAAGGGTGCTCGTGCGGTGCCACGTTAAACGCACCCAGCACACACTGTAAAGTGGTCGGCGTTAGGAAGGGCATCCAGCTCTGGTCAAACCATCCTCCAACCCATGCCAGCATGGAAAACGGACGTTAAAGGATGATGATGATGATTTTGAAGAAAAGGGAAATATTTTAAATTTCCATTTGCACGAATGCCTATATGTTCACTATATGGAACATTTCTAAGAGATGAATCTTTAATTTGCCGTTTGTGTACTTTCATATGACTAGCTAAGTAAAGTGGGAATAACTGAGTGGAGATAACAAGCCCAGCCAGCTCTGAGGATCAGAGGCCATTATAGTATGAAAAGGCAGAGAGTAGAGACAGCAAATATGTCATTATTGTCAGCAGTTCAGTTTTATGAAAGATACAACTCGTAGATATTTCAGTTATATTTTATTTTAAATGTTAAGTTATTATTCATGCAATTACTACTTTCCCTATAAGTAATAAGCACATCTTAAAAGATAAGATATAGTCTTCATGAATGCACTAAAATACTAACTGGTAATATGGTAGGGATGTTAGCACTGTGCCTAAGAATACTAATTCCCAAATTGATAATGAAATTTACCAACAAGTGGAAGGAATAATTATGTGTTTACCATCACAGCAATGGCACACATTTACAGGGTGCACCGTAAAGAATTCCCGATTAATTTTTTAGTCATAATTTTTAGTAAAGGGCCTAAAAACGTGAGTTCCTTAAGATTTAATTAAATATGGTCATGTAACATATTAAGATACTTATCATTCAATATGTTCGCCTTTAGCCTTCACAGTCACCTGAAGACAGCTGAGAACTGAGTCACATGAATGCTAGACGAGTTCTTCACTTAAATAATCCCATGACACAACCAAGGCTTTCTTCAGAGCAGTGATATTTTTTGTAGGAAACTCTTGAAATATCTAGAATGGACCAAATAGTGAAGTCCATAGGGTTAACGTCTGGGATGGAGGGGGTGTTGGGGCACACATTCTTGTCCCAGAACCTGCTGAAATGGCTCCTGCACCACTGCTGTGTCCCACTGGACGTATGAGAAGAAGCGCCGTCTTGCGTGAACATGTAATTATCTCCAAATGCTTTGGTTACCCATGGCAAAAATCATCCTCCAACATTTTCATGTAAATTGTCGAATTGACCTTCGTCCTCTCTTTAATGAACACCAGAGGAGATTTTCCACACTGCTGCCCAAACCATCACTCTGGCGGGTTTCATTTGTAGAAACACCTTCGGGAATAGCATCCAACCTTGTGGCCAAAATCCTGTCATTCGGGATGTTCGCTACAGTCTCCGCAGTGAATATCTTTTCATCTGACCAGATGAAGACATTGTCACCGGCGCTCTGAATCTCCTCTGCCATTTTCTTGCACCTGTCCAGCTGCTTTGCTTTGGAATCAGCTGAAATTAGGTGTTGACGTTGCAATTTAAGACTTTGTGCACAACCCATTGCATAGTTGTCTGGGAGATATTGTGACTTTCAGCCATTTGCCTCATGACCTACTGTGGATTTCGCAACACTCTATCGGACGACATCCACCAATTGTTTCATCCTTATGGATTATTTTTGACTAAGAATGGGCTTGCTGTCGATTGAACCTGTTTCACTGTAGCATTTCTAGACATTATAGACTGTTTTGGAATCAACACCAACCCTTGAAGCCACATCTTTGGTGCTGTGTCTTGCTTTTTTCAGAGCTACAATCTCACTTCGCCTGTCATCTAACATATTGAAATGTTCTACTCGACAAATGTAAACAAACAATGGAGTGTACATGAACAATTGAAAGTCGAGGAGTGTACTTTAATTATTTTTGTGCAATCTCAAACTAAATTTAATAAAACAAACTTATTTAAATAATTGGGAATTCTTTACGGCACACCCTGTACACGGAATACTTTGAAGACTTAGCTCTAGAAATGACAATACTGATTAAGATATGTGAATGGCAGTTTCATACTTTGGTAGCACTAACAGGAAGTCAAAGGTGTAGGTTGATCACCTGAACTCTCTACGTATATCAATCAATTCAGTGTAAGCTGGGAAAGGAAACTTCCAACCAGCATGTCATATACTGGTGACAAATACAGAAGATCAGTGGATCAAAACCCTACTCACATGGAACTCTACTTAATCTGTGAATGAGAGAGTCTTTATATGATTGCTCAATCTGTTTAGAAATAGCAGCTAAATCTCCCTCAAATTGTACAATCACAAAAATAGCAAAGATATATTGGAAAAGATGGGATGGTTCATGGCTGGAATGCCTTTGATCATAGATATGCTCATTCGGTGTTAACCTGGGGTTAAACAACAATAATAACTTAAATATGAGTCTCACCACACTATCCCTACAGTGTTAAGAGAAGAATTGTCAAATGTCTACAACACCCGGCTAAAATAATGTGGACTGAGGTATCATCAGTTTAAGCAGAAGATCTGAATTACCTGAAAAATACCTCCCTGCATAACAAATGCCTAACCTATCATATAAGGCTCACTGTAGACTCACATCCTTTGATATAAGACTTACCATAGACTCACAGCCTATCATAGTAGAGTCACAGTCACCCTCAAGCACAAGGTAGAGATCAATAATATACTTATAATAAGTAACTACATAGGAACTACACCTATAACATCCCATAAGTTTTCAGGTCTTATAGAGATAATCTGGGCGACCCCTTAAGGTAAGAATTAAGGAATATAAAAGAGTCTTACAGAAAAAAGAAATATGTGAGTCATGAACAGTTGAACAGATATGATACAAGAAAGGGAATTGTGTAGCTATGGAATGAATTTCTATAACTGATAGAGAATCATGGTGGAAAGATAGACCCCCCCCCCAAAGAATTCATAAAAAGCTGGCTGAAAACCCAGTATGTAAACCTAGCACCGACCTTAGCTCAACACTGAGTTACCCAGTCAGTAAATCCTGCACTCACATTAACTCAATATGGTTGTTATTACTGAAAAATACATTTAAATAACCTAATACTGTAGCATAAAATGTATATACAATGCAAAATTAGGGATAAATTTTTTTATTAATTGACATCGGTCATTAACATTGCAATGAAAAAGAAGAGGAAAAGGAGTTACTTTAGAAATATGTGAAACTTGAATGACTTAAGTATTAAAAACAGTTCTGTCCACTTTTGCCCTACTTTCCAGTGACAATCCTCAAACATTAGCAACATAATGGATAAGCACATTGCTCCTATTAGTTTAAAAATAAAGGTTCTTCATTTGAATCCAGTCTCAGACAATATATATATATCCAAGAATAAGACACCTAAGGATAATCAAAGAGTGAAACTGAGATGAGGTTAATAGTCCAAAAGATTTGTATGTCTTATTTGTGTTTGTTTATCATTCATTGAAGAATAAATATCATCTGAATATATCATTAAAATGTTGAATAGACAGATGCTCCTCTAACCATAAGCTAAACTATATGACTACTAAAAATAGTAGCCAAATTTCCTTTATAATTTATTTTCTATCATCTTACAAAAGAAATGCAGCCCTAGATGTCTGGTTAAAAACAAATGGGATGGTCATGGCTAGAATACCTTTGATTATAGGTCTGTTTAATCAGGGTTCAACTAGGACTAAATAACAACTTAAGATCAGAGGTATGAAGAATCTATCCATTTTCATTTGATACTATTAACATGAAGGAGAATTAAATCTGTAATTTCTTCCCTAAAATACCAATAATGTTTTTTTATTAACAAATTTTGATTTGATTTTGCATGGAGAGAAATAGCCAACTAAACTATGATGGTGTCTGTCCATCTTTATAGTAATATTTACACACCTTTTTGTAGAACAGCTATGAAGAAATATAAATCTATGAAGAAATATAAATTTGAAACAATTTATATGAAATATAAATTTGAAATAATCAGCTGCCATTAGCTGCTTTAAAAGACATTGTTGTTGAGAATGAAAAGCTGAAATAAACTTTGATTTGTTAAGACATGTTGAATAGTTTTGTTGATAGAACAAGGAACAGTTTAGAAGTAATGAAGTTGCATATGGGGCAGGCAGTTTATTGAGGCAGATACCCTTCCTATAGCCAACCCTCATCTGTTTCTTAGCAAGGTAATATTTTCCCATGGCCAGATATTATTTTGCCGAATATTGCAATCCTTGCCATATGTTAAGGAGATGCAAGCTTTGTATAGCTGAAAGATCTCATGTCTTTTTTTAAATTTAAGAATTTCACTGTCCTACTGAACTTGGGATCAGAAATTTCCACAAAATGCTAGCATCTTGACAAGTTTCTACTATCAAACTGGAGAATACCATCCTCTCCAGATTAGACATACAGTCTTCCTAACTTTAACCTTTCCCTATTGAATTAACCACCCCCAACCATTGTTAATTTCCCTCTTAATGGACCAAAGGGACATAACTTATCTCCATGCCTTCCAAGCTTTTTCTCATTTTTTTTTCTTTCCTTTTCATGTTATTTTCTTCTTTGGTTCTTGTTGCTTTTTCTCCCAGAGCAGCCATGTTTATTTTGGGACCTGCACAATTACAGGATAGTAATGTGATATACTTCACAAGTTTGTTTGATTACTGTACTATCCAAGCATGAAAATTATAGTAGCTCACATTTAAATCCTGTGTTTATAAAATTATATATATATATATATATATCATCATCATCAACATTTAGCATACATCTTCGATGCTGGCATGGGTTAGCAATCTCTATGCTGATTTGTGCATGCGAAATTCATCCCCAAGGTGCTGGTGGAGCAGCAGAAGTAACTTCACATGGAAATTGCTCAGGACATGTTAGACTGTGCAAACCATGATCCAGACTTCAGGAAAACCATCATCACTGGTGATGAGCCATGGGGTTTATCGTCTCTGCTCGAAGCGTTAGGTCATCTTGCGTGGACGCAAAAATCTGACGAACACACACTACATGTCTGTACTCTATGCATAACAGCTGGGAACTGACATGGCCTACTGGTGCAAAACTTTTCATGCATGTGCAGGAAGGGTGGTGTCATTTCCCACCCAAAGGATTTTGCCCATGCAGCATTAGTTTTGGTGGGAAAAAATAAATTTGGCTACTTTTTGAACACACCTCATAAAAGTGATATAACAAAAGCATATAATCTAAAACTGTTAGGAAAAATGAGTCTAAACCACTTGATAAATGAAGTCCTGGTGTTGGATCAGTGAATTGGTGGAACTGATTTCTAAACCTCTTTTATTGTTTAAGGTATTCTGTAGAATATTCTTTTTTGTCTTTTTCAAATCTGAGATAAGGTCCTTTCTTGATTGTTGTCATTCAATCAAAATATAGCCAAAACATTTAACTGATAAAATTTTCCTTCCTCGATATTTCCAATATTTCAGTCAATGTGGGTTAATTTGAACCCTGTTTCTTTTACTGAAACTAAGAACTAACCAACCGTACTCTACTTCCATTCAAACCTATCAGATGCAACCCTTCAGCTTCTCCACATTTACCTAGACTCTCTCTCTACTCCATATACCCAAAACTACATGCTGTTCTTCCTAGAATTATTATTTAATAGAAAACTCACCTTTCTGAACCTGTGATTAGTATTTTGAGGATAGTAAAGACATTTTTGACAGAGATTTGACTTGCTGTATTGGACATGGTGTAAGCTCCCTTTCATTTACTTATGTTAATACATAGCACACATGAAATTAGCACACTCTGATGAATGTCACTTTACTTACTACGGCCTTTATGTACGTACAAGATAAGGTTTGCTTCTAAATATTTGATTGGTTACTCTGTGCTAAAAATCTGCTTAAACAGAACTGACCACTTAATATTTAATAGCATCAATACAAACCAACAAGGGAGTCTGTGCATGGTTGCTCAAACTGCTGGAAATAGCAGATAAATTCCATAAACTCACACCCTACTGTCTTAAGAAAAGGATACACTGGATAATGTACTGTTTGACATCGAAAATGATAAATGGTCTTGGTCAAAACACCTTTGGTTATAAGTTTGCCCAATTAGAGTAAAATCTAGAACCCAACTTAATTGGAACTGATCTGCGATGACAGCATTAATAACTACAACTTTCTTTCAGTAATCTAACAACCATCTTGAAAGACTCCACATTAATTATACCAGTCCTATCACATCTCTTCAGAAGCAGCTGTGATAGTATCTATAGCTATTGTGGTTTCTATAACACTGTGTATTGTGAGATGTAACAATGTGAGAAATAGCTCATCTGAAAGAACAACAGAAGAGAAACAGGCCTACCAATGTCGCAATGAGATGAGACAGTTGATCTATCAAGGTAACAACAGTGTATCTGTGATGTCAGGTAATCGAGGAGAGATATCAGACAGATATGGTCATTCGAGAAGTCATTATTATCCTGAAGACTGGAAAACATCAACAATGAACAGAACACTTCAAAAGTCTACAAAGGTAAGCTTTATTAACAGTCTTCCAGTAAAGAGAATTTAATTATAAATGATAAAGTTAATTGATTTATATTTCAGAATCACTATTCTTTTAATGTTGGCAATACTGTTTAATTTCCAAATGTATTTAATATGAAATATTCCTTGTTGAAAAATTACCATTGTGATGTATTGATGAGAAATGTATTTTGCTAAATGCATATTATAACTTATTTGATGCTTAATGAATCTCTAGCAAGACTACCACTACGAGAATCAAAGATTCATTCATACATTGCAAGTTATGAATCTCTTCAATTACAATCAAATACGAGTTAACATAGATATTGTTGCAATTATTTACAGCTATGTCGAATTTTCAATGAGAATTCAAAGTATATAATGTGTGTGTGTGTGTAGGCGTCCAAATAGTGTAAGAAAAAGTAATCAACAGGAAGTTGAAATCATACTTTTCAATTTTCTCAGTCTATATAAAGTTAAATTAATCTTTCAATGTCTGTTTCAATCTATCTCATAATAAATATATCTGGAGGTATATAGTAGACAATATTTTACTGTTTTAATTCTTTATTATATCCACACATTTTAATGAGCGACATTTAATTTCACTAGTGTCATCATTGAGTTTATCTTGGAACATTGTCATATTTCAAATAAATTGCCTTATATATGTGTGTGTGTGTTTGTGTGTTACATTCTACTAATTGAAGTGATATTATAATACCTAAGTTGCTCTATTTCATCAGGCAGAAACTGATTTATTCAATATCAGATATAGGACTGTCAATGATATCTTTACACTTTACCATGTTATTATTATTATTTTACAGCAGAAATACAGTCAACCCATTGAGGTGACATCTTATGGAGACAACAGACCATCTTCTAACTATCCTACTGATACATTGACCAGTCGTAAGAGTAGTGGACAGTGTTGGAGTGAGCGGTCAAGTAGACAGTATGAAGAAATACCAGCAGTGTCAGGTAAGACAATCTCTTTCATTCATAATTGTCATTAATTTTGTTCCATCATAAATGGAATATACAAAGGAGATGAGGTCCTCCAACCTGTCTATGAGGGCAGTAACTTCAAATCAGAACTAAAAAAGGTTTTGAAAACCCATCTAGCCTATGCCTGTATGGAAAGGAAATGTAAAGTGATGTTGATGAAGAAGAAGAATGACCACATTGCCATTACTGATGGTTATTATTAATTTTTAGAAAGTCTTCTTTCAAAAAAAAAATCAAAAATAGTTTGTCATTATTTCTATCAATATTTCCCTATTGATCACAATTATGATAAGTTAGTTGTTATTTTATTTTTACTACACTGATCAAGTGTTTTATAGATTCTACTTCACTACTATATTGACACAGAGATATATTACATTACAGAGAATTATCTAGAAATTATTTACAGGTTAGAAAATACATTGATAAGTTTTAGTTTAATAATCTACAATTACTAATACATAGAAATCTGTGTCGTCTAAAAATATATAGATAGATTATTTCACTTACTTCAAAAATGTAATTGCTTTTAACATATCAATGTGTCATTTACTTAAACATATATCTAGTTTTTAAGTTCTCTGTACTCCAGGTGATCGTCACAGTAAATTCAAGAAGTAACTGTCTTTGCATTTACATATTCTCTAAGTATTTATATTTCATTAAAGTATATATTGCTTTGGTAACCATGGCATTATGAATCCTTTAAGGGTTTTAAATTTCTTATAATGATGCAGTAT
Organism: Octopus rubescens; assembly: GCA_027564515.1. Taxonomy (NCBI): domain Eukaryota; kingdom Metazoa; phylum Mollusca; class Cephalopoda; order Octopoda; family Octopodidae; genus Octopus; species Octopus rubescens. The sequence goes on from JAOPUL010002961.1 coordinate 41,586,734, forward strand.
ATTTGAAACTCATTGGATATTATTTGTGAATATAATTGCACTGTTTTTTACTTATATTGTTGAACTTCCTATATATATACATACATACACACACACACATATATAAAAATTTCAACAAAGCTTGGAGAAAAATCAGGAATGCCTAACAGAATAATGTATGTTGCCAAGAAATAGCTGCCACATCTTGCTTTCATATGAAAAAAAGGCAGCATTTTTCATTTAGGGCTCATTAACTTTGAAAATCAGCAGATGTATGTTTGTGAACTGAATGGAACTTATTTTTTGTACTTAAGAAAGTGAAAATTCTATTGATCGCAATTTTAACAAAATATCGGAAGACTTCACAGATATTTAAAAGGGCAATAAAAGTTGCTACAAAATAAGTCATTTATGTAAAATATATTTACAAAATATTTACAAAATATTTCTAAATCTATTTATTAAATGTCTCCACATTATTAGAAAAATGATATATGTACTTGTCTAATGTATGCAAGGATGATCATTTACGTTTTTAATACTTATTTATTGTAGCTATGTTAATGTGATGAGGATGATAATCTAATTTTATACTTGGAAAAGCATTATAGACCCTATTATTAATGGTGCAGAATTATAACAAAGAGGACGTTGTGACCTGAAATATACACTGAAACATTTTTAGAGATATTTTTTTAATTTTATGAGTTTTTACAGCATAAATTATCATTAACTGAACTGACTAACATTTTCCACCTTAATCCACCATATAATCATTGGACCACTGATCCAATAATAATTTCTATGTGATTCTATGGAATAAATTCTTTGGAAACATAACTTCTTTAATTATAATTTTATTTTTATTTATTAGACAAGTGAATGTAGCAGGCAGGAGATTAATTTTTAATGTCAGTGTCAGTAAATACCCATTGTCTATGTGTACTATGTGATAAGTTTAGTTGATGTATATGTGTGTTTCAGGAATCTATGGTGCTCCACCTGATGTATCAAGCACCATTGAGAGAGACCATTACCAAGACAGATATGTGAAACCTCCAGAGAGACAGTTACCTTCAACACCAGATGTTGTTGTCAGTTAAGTGAGACTGAGAAGTTAACACAACAGAAATAATATCACCTTCAACATTCACACAACATTTAAAACAACAGAAATATATTAGTTAGTTAATAATATTACCCCACATATGACTGAATATCTCTATTATATGTTTGAAACAGTATATTTTGAATGTATCTTGGGAATATTTCTACATATAATTATCAACTTTAAAAATGGAAAATTTAAATCAAACTATAAAACAAGTTTTTTTAAGGTAAACTTCTATTAGTTAAACATTTTCAGAAATTAATAATTGTTTTTTCTCCTGCAAAAATAAAATTTAAAAGTGAAAATGTTAATGAAAATAAATCATATATAAATTATATATAATTATATATGTTAATATTCAAGAAAATATATTTAACACAGTTGACATATCATCTTTACTTTTTCCATATATATATCCTGAACAGGAGAGTTAGTATAGAATTAGGTCACACATACCCTAACTGATATTATCAATATTGTATTTACATTTTAAATTACACACACACACATTAACATCAGCCATATTTTGTTAATATAACCTCTCTGTTCTAAGTATTTCTATCTCAGTCTCTCTCTACATCAGACATGTTGGTATTATATAGACTTATGGCTGACTGTTAGTGGAACTGAGTGTGTGTTCTTTCTCTGTGAGTGAGACTGGAGTATGCATCACCCATTGTTTTCTCTCTCACACACACCCACACACATGTATATATACACACACTCACTAAACATCACACATCCATAGAGGAAGACTGAGAGGAACTGCTGGTTCTCCCCTGACTCACCACCAACACTATTCCATCAACATGAAGCCATTGTCACACCATAGCAGCAGTGACACAGACAACCACTAACAACAGAACATTGGGACCAACTCACAGTTTATAACAAAGGATTTTACCCAATGAATGTAAGTTTGTTATTCCATATTATTTATTCACTTATGTGAAATAATAATTTTATATCACCAGATTGTAACATCAAAATATAATATTTTAATACAGTAAAATCCATATAATGGTTGCCATATTACACCACTCATAGTTTTCAGTTAATGGCTTCTTTTCCAGCATAGTGATCAGGGATTTTGTTACAAATTATAATTTGTAGGAAGACAAAAGATTGCTCAGAAATAATTCTTTAAATGTAATATATTTTCCAGGTAATTCTGCCAGACCTTCATGTAGTTTCTTTATTCCCTTCTACTTTCTAAATTCCTGTTCCATTTTATGATTATTCTTCTGCAACATTTTTTTGTAGCAGTATATATTTATCATTATATAAAAGAAATAATGATAAAATATGATAGTAAAAGAAAAGATCTATGAAAAGTAGTCCTGAATACTTTGGTACATATTTTATCTGTGTGTGTAGGTGTAATATTATGTGTAATAATGTTTTGTGTAATATTATTTTATTATATTTTATAGCATTTGTATTTTTGGTAGTTTTTTTCTTCTTGTTTTCCTCTCATAAAATTATATTATACTTTCTCTTCTCCTGTATATTGTTCTATTATGTGTAACTACAGCTAAATTAGAGATGTTCTAATTGATAAAACTGTTAATTGTTTACATATTTGATCTGCTTTATTTTCTCAAATATATTTTACATAATATAAATCTCTTGTAACATTCCTTCTAACTGATAAATTGTACATGGTTTAATTATATTAATGGATAAATGATTTGAAATGTTTTAATCAATTTGAATAGTGTAGGTATCCAAATATGGAAGCTGGTTGAAGATGTAAACCTTTCTTGATTAAATATGGAATGTTATGTTAATGAGTTAGTTCAAACTAAAGCAGATTCTAATTAAATGATATTTGATGTCAAGTCTTTCTAGAAGAGTTTGTTGAAATTGTGATCTGTTTCATTAGTGGTTGAAAGTCAGTGAGAGAATCAGCATCTTGGTTTCTTCATTTTCTAGAAATAGCAGCTAAATCTCACTCAAATCACAGCCTACAGTCTTAAAAATCAAAGGAGACATTACATTTTGTGTCCAAGATATGCTATATCTGTAGTAAAATATGGGATGGTCTCTGCTGGAATGTCTTCTCAATCAAAACCAACCTAATACTAAACAGCAACCTGGTTTATCATGAGAATCTTGATATTAAGTTTAAGAGGGATGCAAGGGAATTCTAGTTGTATATATCAAAAGATGTACTTTCATTTTGCAGTAGACATTTTATTTATAATTTCTTCTTCTGTTTCTGTAAAGTTGTTATAAAAATATCTTCCTGTGTTAATATTTACCTTTTCCTTGTCTTGATGGTTCATTATATCATAATCTTCTCTCAGATGTTGTTCTGATGTTTATGATTTATTAAAATTTCTTGCTGTGTCATTAAGATGTTTGCTTTGTAACCACATGGTCTTGGGTTCAGTCCCACTGTGCATCATCTTGGGCAACTGCTTCTAATATAGCCCTGAACTGACCAATGCCTTGTGAGTGAATTTGGTAGATAGAAACTGTGTGGAAGCCTGTTGTATATATTTATGTGTGTATCTTTATTTGTCCTCCACCTTTTGACAACCAATGTTGGTTTGTTTATATCCCCATAACTTAGCAGTTTGGCAAGAGATTGATAGATTAAGTACCAAACTTAAAAAATATATTTGTTCAATTTGTTCGACTAAACCTTTCGAGGATGTGCCCCAGCATGGCCGCAGTCTACTTACTGAAACACTTTAAAAGATAAAGATAAAAATGGTCATACATGTATAAGTATCATTTGATCATATTATAAAATCTCCCAAAGCAAGTAACATAAGATTAACACGGTAAAATCATAGTTATTTCAATATATATATATATATATATCTTCATCTTTACAATTAATAGAGGTTTGGTAAACGAAACATATTTTCTAACGTAGCGTGAATCCTACCCAAGGGAGCTAACTCATACAAATTACAATGAACTCTTTCCTGTGTTTTTTCATATATTTTACAGAATAGTTTTCTATGAAAACCACAATTTCATGGAAATGTTATTCCTTGAAATTTTATTTCTTGTTATTTTGCTCTGAGCAGATTAATTTCCGTATTTTTCTTGAATTAACAGTTTAAACAGATTTTTGTTTTAAATATTAACATTTTGGTATGTTTATGTAGTTTGTGGAAAGTAGAATTATATTTTCAAAATAAGTATATATGAGAAACTATTAAATTATATTTAATAAAATGGTTAGAGAAGAATATTTAGCAGTTTCAACAGACATATATGAAACCTTAAGACAAAAAGATTATTTGGTGGATATCTGTAGCAACATGTGGGGAATTGTGACAACATGCAATTCTCCAAAGTTATATTTGTGGGAACTGAGATGTCCTCAAAGAAGTTATGACTATCAGGGATCATATTTGAGTTGAACTTTGTACTTGAATGAACTTGTTAAATTCAATGACTTCATATTTCTTATTACTTACACTTCACTATAAAAAGACAGATTATATTTATTATTGAAAATTACTTCATTTCATATTTTATGGCAGGATACAATTCCTGACATAAGTAGTTGAATAACCATTCAAAGTAATTATTCTTTCTCCCCACTCTAAGCTTTATATTTATTTTTCAGATTAATAGTGTGAAGCTATCATATTATTGGACACTGTTTTAACTTCAAAAGCAGAGATGTTGCTATTTCTATGTGTTTTACTGACTTTCTTTCACTGTTATTTAAGTGAAGATATCACATACCATGTTAAAGAAGAGAATAGTCCCCATACCTATGTAGGGGACATTGCTACTGACTTACAGAAATCAGATAGCTCCTTCAAAAAGAATAAGGATTTAATTACATTTAGTCAACTCCAACAAAAGGGAGAACAGTTGTTCAATGTGACGAAAAGAGGTAAACTGTACACTGTTCAGACATTGGATGCTGAGTCTGTGTGTAGTTATGAGAAAGAATGTTTTGAAATAGTTAAAGTTGCTGTTCACAAATCAAAGACATTTATGAAAATATTAAAGATTAAAGTCATAATAGAAGACATCAATGACCACCAACCTGAGTTTCCTGAGAAGGAAATTAATATACAATTTGAAGAAGAATATGGTAAAGGTAAGAAAAAGCCCATACCTAATGCCATTGACAAAGATATAGGTCATCAGAACAGTTTAATTACATATGAATTGAAAAATGATCATGGACATTTTTCTTTATCAGTTTCAAAAAGAGCTGATGGAATATCTTCATTAGAAATTACATTAGAAGAGAAATTAGACAGAGAAACGAAAGACAGTTACAATATTGAGGTCATTGCTAAAGATGGGGGAACTCCACCAAAACAATCTGTTTTAAATGTTAAAATAGATGTAGAAGATGAAAATGATAACAGACCACAATTTTCCCAAAGTATTTACAATGTCTCTATAGAACATAAACATAAAAAGAATATTCCAGTAGTCACATTATCTGCCAATGATTTAGATATTGGCAGGAATGGTAAAATATCTTTCTATTTCAGTAAAAAAACTGATGTGAAGATGAGAAAATATTTTAATTTGAATGAAACTACAGGAATATTATATTTAGCTAAATCATTAGAATTTGGAAAAGAAGAGGATTTTAAATTATATGTAGAAGCCAGGGATAATGGGATTTCTCCTCTCAGTTCCCTGGCAATCATTCAAATAAATGTTATCAACGAACACAACAATCCTCCAAATATTGATGTGAACTTTATTTCTACACAGAATCACAACACAGCTACCATTCTGGAAGATATCAAAGTTAATAGTTTCATTGCTTATGTGATGGTCACTGACAATGATGTTGGACACAATGGACAGGTGAACTGTCATATCAAACATGACACATTCAAACTACAGTCAATGGGATCAAAGGAATATAAAATAGTTCTAAAGAAAGCAGTAGACAGAGAGAGCCAGGAACATTATCACTTTACTGTGTCGTGTGAAGATAAAGGATTACCTGCTCTGAAAACTGATAAAGATCTGTCAATCCAAGTGTTAGATGTGAATGATGTAGAACCGCACTTTACGAAAGACACATTCAAGTTCCTTACCTATGAGAATGACAAAGCTAATTTCCCTATTGGCTTTATCAATGCTACAGACCCAGATATTGGTAAGGGAGGTGAATTGTCTTATTATCTGAGAAATAAACAGCAATATCGTCTGCCATTCCAGATTATCAACTCTGGCTTTATTTCAACAAACCAGTCTTTAGACAGAGAACACAGAGATTTCTATGAGTTTGAGGTTTTTGTCAAAGACAATGGAACACCATCTCTGAATAACACAGTGAATGTTGAAGTGGAAGTATTGGATAGAAATGATAATGCTCCATATTTTACATTTCCTAGTGTTGACCATTTCACTCTTAATGTCCACTATCATCCGCAAAGTAAGAATGACATCACAGTTCTGAAAGCGTCTGATATAGACAGTCACATGAATGCTTTTCTCAGGTATGAAATCGTTTCAGGTAACGAGAGACAGTTATTTAAACTGGACTCGTTCACTGGTGTGTTATCTTACTCTCGCACAGTTTACCAAAATGATGCCGGATCATATGATCTGGAGTTTGTTGTGAAAGACAGTGGTACTCCAGTTCTGTCAGCAACAACTAGCCTATTGCTGGAGATAACTATTGACAAAACATATTCAATGAACCTTACATTAATAATTATAATTGCTGTAGCATGTGTGATTATATCTTTGGTTATCATAGTTTCTATTACAATATGCAGTTTTAGATGTATTCGTGTCAAGGAGAGCTTAAGTCCCAGGCCAATGCTTTCTATAACAGAAATGAATGACTTCTATAATCAAACAGATTCCCAGTCAGCATCAACAATTGACAATATTTACAGGGAATTAATACCAGAAATGGACATAAATAAACTGTCAACATCCAATGGTTTCTCAACAGTAGTAAGTATACCAATATTTTACAGCTATCTGCTCATACAAATACTTTTAAAGACTGAATTTAAATTTCATTATTTAGATACACTGATAATAAAACTTTATATTCTCTATATGACATTTCATGATAGTACTTTATCTCATCAGATTATTGATCCAGTGAAAACTCAGTTCTTTTTTACACATTGAAACCAAACCTTCACTTATCTATAAGATCCACTGCCTAATTACTTATATTAGAATATCACACATTCATATATTCTGTTATATAAGTCAGTAATAAATCAGTTTTGTCAATTCTAGGCTGACTATCCACAGCACTGCGGCACTATCCTTAACCTCTTTCAGATAGCTAAATAGGTAATGGAGAAAATTCGAACCCTCTACATCTTAAAATCTGCATTATAAAAGGCTCACCTGATCTTTCACTGCAACAGTAACAGCACTGTCAACAGCCTACAACACTTTGAGAATTACTCAGAAAGAGATACTCTTTTCCAAGTACAATATATTTGTTTGATATCACCTTGTAAGCTCTCACCACATGTCAAATATAGCATGTATTGTTTCTTTTCAAAAGGAGCCATAAAGAGGAAAGGGAACATAGGTATGTTAGAAGTAGTGCTGGTGAATTTTGGAAAGCATTGAATTTTTGGAGGATGCAGTGTTCTGACATCTAACAACCAATGCAGGTAGTTTATTCCATGCTTTGATAATTCTGAACATGTAAAAATGTTTCAAGAAGTCATGGGTGTTTTGATTTTATATGGATGCCCACAAGTGATAGAGGTATTGAATTCAAAAGTTGATTTTGGTTAGTGGTGAATAATCCTGTGGGTTTCTACCAAGTCAGCTGATAGACATTGAAACTTTAGTGTGTCAATGCCCAGAGAAACAAAACATACAAGATATGGTCCGTGTGACTGACAGAGGCTATTCATCTGCTTGCATATCTTTGGACAGCTTCTTGAAGGTCAATAATTTGAACCAAGAAGTGGGTTCCAGATTGGAGATGCAAACTGTGTGTACATACCATAGCCATATTTAACTGTAAATAGATTATTGATGAATTGCTGACAAAGGTCTTACTGAATAATACTAAAGATCTTTAGCAATTTTGACAATTTTAGAAATGTGGTTTATCCAACACAGATCATTGTTGCCAATAATGCCTAGCAGACATCTTAAGGTTAGTGTTATATAAAGAGAGAGTAAACAAATTCCAGATTTTCCCTCCTAAAATGTATAGAGATGCATTTGTCTACTGCCAGCTTGAGTTGCCAGTCAGCAATCTATTGCTGCATTGTGTCCAGGTCAGATTAATAGAAAGATTTATAGTGTATAGAGGCTTTTTTAAAATCTCAAGCTAGAGCTTAATGTTTTTTTTATGTATTTTGATACAGCAACATGTTTCAAGTTGACAACTATTTCGTTAATATATGCAACAAACATCAGGGGACCAAGAATAGATCCCTGTGGAACAGATGTTATTTCATAGAGTGTAGAATGTTGTCTTAGTACCACGACTACCTCTTTTCAACCAAGAATGAAGGATGTCAACTAGTCATAAACAGTAGTCCCTTACACCCATTACAGAGAAATTCACCCTACAAGTATGGGCTGAAAAGTTCATAGGCTGACTATGAATGAGTGATGCTAGAGCAGTGAAATCTTGTATGCATTAATTTCAACCCTTCTTAATAGTTGCATTGTTTCTTTTCAGGTAAACTGACATCTGACTGTTCAAAAAAGACTTGAAATGTAACTAGTTATGACCTCGTGAAAATCGACAAAATC
>JAOPUL010002961.1:41642912-41657351 GCA_027564515.1 Octopus rubescens
GAGGGAGCCGAGCAGATGCTATAAACTACCGGCCCATCTCCCTGACATCACATGTTAGCAAGATAATGGAACGCATTATCAGAAAAAAGCTGATGCAGCACTTTGACTGAGTACTGAAAAAACAGCTAAACCAGTCAGATGTAGACGTGATATACCTCGACTTTGCCAAAGCCTTCGACAAGGTGGATAATGGCATGATATGTCATAAGCTACGTAACCTTGGTATCACTGGGAAACTGGGAGAGTGGCTGCACGACTTTCTGAAGGGCAGGAGTCGGACAGTTGTAGCCAATGGTGCTCACTCCGAAATGACACCACTTCTCAGCGGAGTCCCACAGGGAAGCGTGATGGGGCCACTACTGTTTGTGGTGGCCCTCTCAGACATACCCTCCGCTGCACAGTCAGCTTATCTGACAATCTATGCTGATGACACAAAAGTATCGCAGGATGTTAGGAAAATTTACTAAATAGAAGTGGCTCATACCTGCGTAATATATATATATATATATATATACGCACACATATTCTAACATATGGAAATATACATTCATAAACGATAATAAACATATATAGATACACTTTTACATATAAACATATGATGATGTACAGGAGAACCATACAAATATAAAGTTGCTAGTATAAATTTTGATACAAATTTAATAGTTATATAAATGCAACAACAGCATCATAATTCAAATTGATGCAAGACAGTCAAAAAAGTAAAGAGGAAGATAGTTTAACTTAAGTATGGTTATAATACTATTTAAAGTGTATTAATAATATGTAACTATTTATATGTTAGGTTTAAAAAATTTAAAGGTAGAAAGTTTTTTATGTGTGCATCGTATGAGAGATTCTTCATGTTTGTTTATATGGACATTACATTTTAGTATATGGACGTTTTCAGTAAGGCAAAGGTTACATAATTTATTACCAATATGATAAGGTGTGGCTCTATCAATAATCCACCATGATAAAGAGTAATTAATATCTTTATTATTCAAATCCCAGATAAGAGTGGCTAAAGAAGTATTAGTGGATTTATTAATGTTTGAAGGAAGAAATGTGGTTATAATATCGAGATTTAAATTTTGTAGAGTAGCACCAATGTAAACGAAAGTTTTATAATTAGTATGAACAGAGCATTTGTAGATTATTTTGTTCATAAGACAATTGTTATTTAAAGGACATGAATTTTTTAGGTGACAGTTGCATAATTTAGTTGATGTAGGTGTTCTAAAGTTATTGCTTTTAGGATTATTAGAATATACATATATATATATCTACACACAAACACACACACATACACACACACACACACACACACATACAACACACACTTAAACAAACATGCACAAGTACATAGGAAAAATATTACACAAATTTTAAAATTTGAATTACTGTTACACTAAACTTAAATTTGCTTGAGCACTTTCTGCAGGTCTTCGTAGAACTTGTCCTTGTTTACATTCTCAGCTGCCAGTGTTGGAGCCTAGGCGCTGATGAGATGGATGGTACCTGATTCGGTTGGTAGCTGGGTGGTGATGATGCACTCAGATACTTCTTGTGGTGTGCCAATCTTGTTGAGGAGCTTTTTGTTGACAGCAAGCCCCACTCCATTCAGTTGATGATCCTCAGGTCCCAAACCCTGCCAGAAAAAGGTGAAGTTTGCCTCCCTCACTGAGCCAGCGGTAGCAAGCTTTGTTTCCTGAAAGGCAGCGATGTCAATGTTAAGTTGCTTGAGCTCCCTGTCTATGGTGGCAGTCTTTCTCAGGTTTTTGATCATGTCCAGGTCTATATTGTCAAGTCTAGTTCACATTGTCCTCGCATTTCAGGTTCCCAGCTTCAGAGGGGGGGGGGGGGGTTGACTTGTTCTTCTTGTTGCCTGGTGCTTGGTTTTATCTCTGTTTTTCGGTTTTTGACTTATCTCCATACACCCTTAAAAGCAGGCAGACATGGCGGATCAGCCCCTTATTGACTAGGGGCTGCCAAGCTTGAGGTCGGTGGTAGCTGATCAATGCAGCTAAATAGCTGCTCCCACCGACAAAGATGACCCAGGGGACTTCTCTATTCACCAAATAGAGATGACTTATAACCTGTAACTGCCCCCCTCCCGTATTGAGTCCAAGCTTTCTGAAAGCAAGGTGGAGTGTCCTCTCCATTGTAGTCATGCTGCTATAACTGTGTACACTGTTCTTGCTTGTATTGCAGTATCTTCTTTGCTTGATTATGCTGTTTGCCTGGGAATATGATATGGAAAAAAATGTTTTGCCCATTTTAGACTTTTCCCCTCTCGACAGGAAAGACAAGGTCAGTATGTTTGGATATCAGCAAGGTTGCAGGGGCTCAGTCCTCCCCACCAACTGCCGTCAGGGCCCTCCCTCTGGATATTTTGTAAGGGTTTACTCCCATGTGTATATATAAAAAAAAAGATATAAAAAAAATTACATGTATATATAAATATAAAAAAAGGAATATAAGAGAATATAAAAATAATATAAAAAAGAATATAAATATACAAAGAAGCTTAAAAATATACAATATATATATATATACTCTCTCTCTCTCACACACATACACTGTTGAATGGCCGTTGACTACTCATGAGTTCCTCCGCCCTTTGACGGGTTGTATCTTTTGTCCCACAGGGTGTCCAACAATCACCCTCCTCACCAAGCAAGCTCGGTGGGGTTGCCAGTTTAGTCGCCAATGACCCGACCATGTGACAGGTTGTACTGGGCTACATGTTAACAGTAGCACTCAAGAACGAACTATAGTATCCATATAAAATGGTTGGATATTAGACAGAAGACAAGTAACATTTGTTATTAAATTAATTTCAAGAGTTCAAATCCTCACCTTAGTCAGCTTAGCCTATCATTCTTCCACAGTTAATAAAATAAGGTACCAGTCATGTACTAGGGTTAGTATAACTGACTGTTCCTTCCCTCTAAACCTCTGGTCATGTTCCTATCTATGAAATTAATTTAATTTTACATTTTTAATCAGATGGATTAAGTTGGCTCTTTTTAACAAATAACTTAATGACTGCCACAGAATTTAATGATTGACATGAAATTTATTTTGGGTTATAAACATTGCTGAAAGCCCTTATTCACAACCGTAAAAGGGCTGTCCACACATTTTCTAGACACACAAGTTGCATTTAGTTGGTTGTGATTACATATAAATACAAGTATTTTACAAATCGTATGTACCTTTACCATTTTCCCTTGCCTATGGGCAAGTGTACCCTGGCTTGAGAACCCCTAAACTATATCCTCCCCAAATGTGAGACCACATGCCCAAGTTAGAATTCAATATTCTAGCTGATGTCCCAAACTAAGTAGTGCTTAGAAGGTCTTCTATCTTAATTTCTATTTCTTCTGTTGCTAACTATTTGTCTATACGATTCCTAGATATCTCATCACTACAGATACGTCTAATCTTGTAACTACATATTGATGCATTATTCTAAATTAATGATCATTCAGATAAAATCTCATATAAGTTTTTTGTTCCTTCATCTTAATTCTAATATCAACTATTTTATCTTTTCTTCTTTCCCTTATAATATTGGATCTATGTCATAAATGGCATATGGTTGCACTGGATATTAAAATCCCAAATAATGTTTCAGGTTTTAGATTCAACTATATGTGATCTCTGGTGTCCTAGTTTGAATCCAGCCTGGTACTATGTATATACACAGGAATAATCTGATGACAATGAGAGATCAAACTTATTGAAACTTAGTGCACATCTAAATACGTAAGAAAAATGTAAGATAAATTTAAAGCCACTAAACTATATATATATATTTTTTTTGTTTGTTTTCCCTCTGAATACATCTGGCTACTGACTTCATACTCAGAAAAATAAAGGATATTCCCCAAACATATTTCATGGTTTGTTGACTGTTCATCAGAGCCCCCTCTCATTCCTTTGCTTGTGAAGAGGACTGATAGTAAATCACTATTTAAATTAAACACAAACTAGCACTTAGCTGTAATTCTTGGATAAAGTTATATACCACTTGTCAGCAGCATGATTAAATAATGAATATTTATGCACAATACAATGGAAAATACAAATTCTTGGATAAATTTAATGTGATTAAACTAGTTTTTGAACTTTTCATTGTGGAACCTTAAACAGATGTAAATCCTTTCTTAACTAACTCAAGTACAATAATCTGTGTTTTTTTTTTACTTTGATCCCCCATGTATTGGATCAAATATAATTTAGTTTAATATTTCATACCACTGAATTTGTTTTTATGTTAAAGAATTTAATTTAATGGCTGTTAACCTAATTTTTCTAACTAGAAACGGTGTGGCAAATTGTCAGATCATATCATCTTTAAAAAGTATTCTGCACTTGACTGATTTATCACATTACAAATCCGTCCCTGCTTTGACTGCTACTAAAGACATTAAATGCTAATTAAATTTCTCTTGCACTCCTTTTCACAGACTTTCATACACCACCAGTTGATAACATTTTAACCTCTCCAACCATGAACTTTGCATGTAGATAATAAGAGAATGTAATATGATAGGCATATCATCTACTTCCTCAAACAACTGAGTTCATAGCAGTCTTTGGAAAGTTGAACAAAGCAACTTTTGAGCTTCAATGAGAAAAGTTTATGAGATGACTGTATGTTTATGAGAGACCAGTATTTAATGATTAAATGATTATTTAATTGATTGATTATGTGTACAAACAAACTATTGTATATACAAGGTATGGTTATGCAAGCTTTGCAAAATACACGTCAGCAAATAAAGCCATACAACTCCTCATTCTTTATCTGATTACTAAATATATACTCATATATAGTAATAAGTAAAAGAAAATGTCAAGAAGACAAATAATATAATACATACATACAATCGGCACTTAGACCAGACCCAGTGCCTGAAATCCAATGTTAAATGAAAGGATGGATGGATGGGGACACACACACACACACACACACATTATATTATTATATACATATATATATATATATACATGCATTTATATCTATATCTATCTACCTATATTATATTATATTTAAAAAAAAATTAATATATCCCTTAGGCATACAGGTTGCAATACGATTACCAAAAAGGAAGTTATATTATCAAGAATTATGATTTAAGGGCACTTATAGACATATACATATATTTATATACACACACACATATATATATATATATATATATATAGAGAGAGAGAGAGAGAGACATATACAAACATGACCATCCAAAATTATCTTCAAACAATGTATCATGGACTACGTTATCCAATGTAGCCTTCTGTTTTTACAATATTCAGATGTGCTTTCAGGGAGATTTAACTGCTATTTGTAGCAGGTCAAATAACCATATAGAGGCTTCATAGCTGTTGCTGTTGAGGGTGGCAAAATCATTAGAACATTGAACAAAATGCTTAGCAGCATTTCTAATGACTTTTTATATTCTGAATACAAATGCTACCAAGGTCAACTTTACCTTTCATCCTTCTGAGGTCAATAAAATAATGTATCAATTAAGTATTGAGATCAGACTAACTCCTTCCCACTAAAATTTCTGTCCTTGTGGCAAAATTTGAAACAGCCAATGTTAAGACCCAAATATGTACTCTCTATCAGTTCCATAGACGAACCTCCCTTCCCTTACAAATGGGTGAAGCCTTGTGCCTATATAAGACCGTTTTAAAGAAAATTGTAAATTACTCTTTTAATTACATTAATGAAATAGATGGTAATTTTTAGATTATCTATCTGGATAACAATGTTTAAAACATTACAGGATGGGATGTTGTAAAAAATAAAATGATTATATTCTAGACATCATCACTATTGAACCATTGAAGAAGTCTCATTGAGGTTACTTGATCAGCTATAAATTGCAACCAAATTTCAAATCCTGCTATCTTAAATAAAAGGAAATACATACACTGAATAATGTAGTCCTAGATACACAAATCCTGAAAATGAAATGTGAAGGTCGTGGCTAGAATGCCTTTGATGATTGGTTTACTCAATCAGAATTGACCTAGGTTGAACAATAACAGCTGTTGGTTGGTAACACTCACATGAGGTGATAGGAGATGATGGAGGTGACGGGGACAGCAATCAGAAAATTAGAACCAATTAAATATTGGTCTACTTAAGATTATAATTGAGGATTAAAAATATTATACAAATTAAATTAGAGAATAAATGTGTCTCAATCTATTCTGCAATGATAATCAAATTAGAAATGAAGTGAATTGTTAATGTTGTTAGGATAAAATATATTATATAAGATTTGAAATGGTGAAAGAAGAAAAACTGAACACTCTGAACTATATAGAAAATAGTGAAGCTAAACTAGAAAGATTACGCTATGATGGAATTATATTGGGAATTGAGCTAATATTTGACTCTGTTTTTCACACAACATTCTTTGCTACTTTAATCACTCAGTGGCTAGTGCAGAATAATCAATAATTCGGTGTTTTTAAACTTAAAACTAAGCATTTTCTTGATAGTCTAGAGAAAGCTGATAAGTCTGCAGAGGATAAAACAACATAACATTCAATAGAGTCAATCTATGTATGGGAAGATTGTATGATAACTGTAACAATTTTCACAAAAGATCAGGTTTGTATAAAAAGTGAAAGACTACAAAATAGTGTCTGTAATGTATTTTGACCTCTGTAAAATAACAGTTTGTTGAAGCTTTAATCTTTTGTGTAAAGAAAATTGAAACCATTCAAATTAGTTTAAAAAGATGCTGGTTTTTATTTTTAGAATATTAAGGTGTATGTATGTTGTTATGTTGCAGACAACTGTCGCAGTCAGATTTTATTTCCTCATCTGCCTTGGCAGTAATACAATGGTCATTTCTATTCTAGGCTGAGTTCTCAAACATTTTCATTTTTCTTTTTACTTGCTGGAGGAAGGAGCAGTGCCTGTGCCATCTACAGGCCTTCCTAGACTGATAAAATCAATGCTATTAATGTTCCTTTGAACAATTACAAGTCAATACCTGTTGAAAAGACATGAATAGGGAAGCAATTCCAGAGGACCAATGTTATTGGAAGGAAGGATTGGATGTAGTGGTTAGGGTGAGATCTGGAAGGTTGGATACAACAAAGATAATGAAAGGAGGAGAGATGAGTAGGCTGGGAACACTTGAGTGGAAATGGAATGACCAGCTACAGAGAAGAGTCAACGAGTTTCTTGTTTCTACACCAAAACCCCAGGATCCACTAATCCAAATGAATTGTTCACATAACACTAGTTGATGATCAACAATGAGAACTTTCAAAGCATTTTTTTAGATTTGCCTTCAATGTCCCCTTCAATAATCCTAATCCTGTCATAGGTATGTCTTGATTTATAATGTTGCTTTCTATAAATTCAATGTACAATTAAAAATGGATAGTGTCTACTTTGAAAACAGACCAGAGAAGATTGACAAGAGATTTCTTTAGTGTATCATGAACAATCATTCTTTTATACTAATTGTAAAGAAGATAAAGTTATGCAAGTGAGTGGATCTGTTCACAGTGCTCACTTTTGGTGTTAAACACATACATTTTCTTTAGAAAAATAATGTAATCCCTGACATACACCTAACCAACCTCCCAATACAACCCCCCCCAAACCCTACTATTTCCCTCACTTTCTTGCATTATATAGACTTGTATTATTTTTTGTCTGTCCTTACATCCTCAATATAGTCTTGAGAAATGATTGGAAGAAAAGAGAGCCAAAGAAGCTTGAGGAAGCCATCTGTGCACTACAGGGCAATTTGAACATGTATGATAATTTATATGTTCAAAATATATCCAGGTGGATAATGAGAGATGATTTGGTTCTGGAAGCTTGAAAATTTGCAAGAAATAAAAAATATATAAAAGCAGACACACTAACTTGACATTTCTTGAGTTTAGGACATTATTTGCAGTTTTGTCATTTTGCATTTTGTATTATCTTGTTTCGGGGACAATGGTGGATTTTTATTTTGTTTTTCTGGAGTCATACCTGTATTCAACTTGTTCGTCATAAGCTTGAAATACTGAAATATTTCAACCCTGTCACAAACAATGGAACACAAAATGTATCAGACACAACCATAAGCTTAAAATAATACTATATTACAAAAATACCCAAATCAAAAACCTTTCCATCCATAACACACCACAAGCAAGTAAAACCAAGAACAAGCTACTTATGACCAATGTGATCTATAAATTTGACTGTAACATTGAAAGTTGCAAACTTAAGGGGGGCTCTAGCTGTTACATAGTGTTACATTGGACTTACTAGTACATCAGTCATTTGTAGGCTCACCAGTACACAGTAGTTAGATTTTTATAAAATAATGTACAGATTTTGAAGAATATCTAATTGAAGTTTCTTGAATGCGGCCTTATCAGATTACAACTAACTTAAGGCAGCCTCCCACATGAAAAGGTTCCCCGCCTCTGCACTATACCTTACACGACAAAACAAAGTTAGATAGAAAAATACTAGAAGGTAATACTTACATACTCTATAAAAAATTCCTCACAAAAATAGATTAATCATGGAAACCACAGTCATATCAGAATACACTGCCAAAACAAGCGTGCAAAACAACACACATATCAAACAATTAACATGTGGCTACTGGTATACAAAGCAAATAGTTAAAAATTTGACCATAACAAACAACTCAATACATAACTGCTGACAAAGGAGCCTTTTAGCAGGAAATTCTACATGAACTCAATCAGTAAGTAAGAGATAACATAAATGCCATTATCATCATCATCCTTTAACGTTTGTTTTCCATGCTGGCATGGGTTAGACAGTTTGACCAGAGCTGGCAAGCTGGAGAGCTGCATCAGGTTCCAGTCTGATTTGGCTTGGTTTCTATGGCTGGATGCCATTCCTAACACCAATCACTCCAGAGAGTGTGCTGGGTGCTTTTAATGAGGCACTGCCAAGTATATTCAATTCTTGAAAATTATATTATGAAGGTTTGGAAATGTTGAATGTGAATTTAGGAACTTTTTTATTCCAATTTTCTGCACAAAACTAATAAGAAAATCTGAAAAATTTGAAATAAAAAGGATAAAATTTGAACATAGTTGTGTATTTAATGAAATACATACAAAAGAAAAGCAGTTCTTCATATACGAAAATATAAATATTTGTGTGTGTATGTATATATATATATATTAATCTCCAAGGCCAACTTAACATGACAAAACGAAAATACTGCTATTTTAACCCCAGGAAAGCGCCCTTTCCAGCTGCTTTTATCTGTAATAGATAATTTTTGGCAAACTCTTTGCCAATTGCTATATGCTAATAAAAAATGTAAGCATCTGTAAATTGTGTGCTGGTGCCATGAGAACTGTTTCTATATTGTGACAGTCAAAGGCGGCGAGCTGGCAGAATCATCAGCACACCGGGCGAAATGCTTAGCGGTATTTCGTCTGTCTTTACGTTCTGAGTTCAAATTCTGCCGAAGTCGACTTTACCTTTCATCCTTTCCGGGTCGATAAATTAAGTACCAGTTTACACACTGGGGTCAATCTAATCAACTGGCCCCTTCCCCCAAAAAAACTTCAGGACTTGTGCCTATAGTAGAAAAGTATATTTCGACAGTTACAGAATATAGAAAGAAGTGTAAAACCGACAACTTTATAATCCAACCAAAAATATCACAGTTACACAAATGCAAATAAAGAGAACCCTCTTGGTTTAGTGGTACGGAACGTTTTTCACATATTCTTTTATTCTTTTACTTATCTGACGGTTGCCATGCTGGAGCACCACCCTTTAGTCGAAGAAATTGACCCCTGGATTTATTCCCTGTAAGCCTGGTGCTTATTCTATCAGTCTTTTCTACCGAACAACTAAGATACAGGGACGCAAACACACCAACATCGTTTGTCAAGACAATATCTTCTAGGTTCATTGTTTTCATGATGTAAGTTACTTGCGTGATGATAGACTTGTGCGGAAAATTATTTTATTTATTTACTTTTGTTTTCATGGCGTAGAAAGCGACGTTTGATTTGAACTCAGAGTAGAAACTGAAAGCTGTATGTACTTATCTATGTAGATGTGTATGGAAGCGAGTGGGTGTACGTGTCTGCGCGCATGCCTTGTTCAGCTCTATGTATTTGTAGTCAGTCACACACGCACACAAACACACACGCACATCCATTATCTTTCATATACACGTACACACATAAATACATAAGCATACGACGTAGAAAGCGACGTTTGCTTTGGATCCAGAGTAGAAACTGAAAGCTGTATGTAGTTATGTATGTAACAGACATTACCGAAAGCGTGTACGGATCTTACTGAGCGTGACACACAAAAAAAGAATATTAGCGTCTTAATATTATTTATCATAATAATAATAATAATAATAATAATAATAAACATTAGATAATGTTGCAGGCGTGGTTTGCTTCCCAACCACATGGTTCCGGGTTCAGTCTCACTGCGTGGCACCTTGGGCAAATGTTTTCTACTATGGCCACGGGCCGACCAAAGCGTTGTGAGTGAATTTGGTAGACGGAAACTGAAAGAAGCCCGTCGTATATATATATATATATTTGTGTGTGTGTGTGTTTGTGTGTGTATCCTTGTGCCTGTGTTTGTTCCCCCACCACCGCTTGACAACCTGTGTTGGTTAGTTTACATCCCCATAACTTAGCGGTTCGGCAAAAGATATCAATGGAATAAGTACCAGGCTTGAAAAAGTAAGTGCTGGGGTCGATTCATTTCGGCTAAAGATTCAAGGCGGTGCCCCAGCATGGTCGCAATCTGATGACTGAAACAAGTAAAAGATAGAGACCAATAATGGGACATGCTCACAGTTGCGATGTTTTTGATGGTAGGTCTGCTCAGACAGAACAGTCCCCTATTAAGCAGCAGCAGCAGCAACAGCAGCAGCAGCAGCAGCAACAGCAGCAGCAGCAGCAGCAGCAGCAGCAGCAGCAGCAGCAGCTGTTTGAATAATTATATAACTCTTCGACTTCTGTTCCACCATCAACATCATTACAATCCACACAAATGTTCATAAAATACTCGGTGAATCTATTTCTGGTTCGATACAGAATTAAAATCCATAAATTTCTGTAACCACCAACACAAATATTGCAGTGAATATTAAAAAAAAAAAGGTATTAAACCAAATATTTGTAGAATAATCTAAAAGCATATCTCACATTCATGACTGCGCTCTCCTTCTACAATGAAGATAAACGGAAATAGAAAATAAAAATATAAGCTAAAAATAGCTAAGAACATAAACCCTATCAGATTAGGAAAAATAAAATTTCATTTCATAGGAAATAGTCTGGGTGGAAGGAAAATTGGTTCTTATTCGAATTTTGACGTCATTGTTTTGTCAGAAGAACGATTCGCACTAAATAGTTTCTATCGAATTGAAATTCAGGACCAGATCACAGATTTAATTTATCGAGAACTTATCTGTAGCAGTCTGGGATTGAAAATCAATTCATTACATAAACAACCAAGACAACAAAGTTATGAAAGAAAGGAACGTGAGTTTATGGCATTAATGCCTTTCTGAAGAACGCAAGTGTTGCACATGTAGTTTAAAAGCTGCAGTTGGAATCGAAACCACAATGTTATTTCGTGGTCTCTAATTCTTGCTCTACAGTGCTCAACGCCATATCTTTATTACCAATATTGATTTTTTTTTTTTTACGTAGGCGACACAGGGCTATTCATTTCTGATCTGGGGTGGGTTTATCGTAGAATATACTGAGCCTAGTACTTTATTTATTCTTATGCTTTGGCTCCGAAAAGGTTTTGGCAGAATTCGAACTCAGAGCGTAAAAAAACCCCCTAAATATTTCAATGCTCTACTGATTCAACAATTCATCGCTATTTCCACTCCCACTATTGACTTCGAGTCAGGAGAGAGCCTCTATGTGGTCGTTCGAATTGCCAGAATTAGCAGCTAAATCTCTCTTAAATCATACCTCGTTCTTAACATTTTGAATCCGCAAGAACGCTATAGCGGGCACGATTTCGATTGACTTTTCCACGGGTTAGCCGAGACGGATGTCGACCAGGTATTCGAGCCAACCCTTGCCGCTTGGACCGCTGATGGGCAAACAGTTCCTCAGATTACGAATGTTCAACGCAACTGGGACGACATCCAATGTAAGCCTACCCTCGAGCGGCTAGAGGCATCACTCGCCCAGCACCGCCTCGCCTGATCCCGTTCTGCCTCGCAGCCCAATAGTGGCGCATGGCTTAATGTGGTGCCCTCCTCATCTACCGGTACCCTACTAGATGATGAGTGCACCCGAATCGGGGTGGCCCCACGTCTCAGTCTCCACGTGTGCGAGCTGCACAAATGTCACAGTGTGGAGCGGTAGTGGACGAATTCGGTCTGCATCCTTTGTCCTGCAGCCTTAGCATGGGCCGATCATCCCGACACACCGCCCTGAATGAAATTGTCAGAAGGGGCATTGACGCGGTTGGCTTCCCGTCTCAACTTGAGCCTGCAGGTCTCGACCGTGGGAACGGTAAGCGCCTCGACGGGATAACCCTCTTCCCATTCGAGGGAGGCAGATCCCTAATCTGGGACGCGACGTGTTGCGATACGTTCTCTGGCACCAACCTCGCGGCTTCTGCGGCAAACCCCGGTGTCGCAACCCGTAACGCGGAGGAGAGGAAGGTCAACAAGTACAGGAGCTTGACCGGCCGTTATCAGTTCGTGTCGGTAGCCATCGAAACGTCTGGTGTTCTCGTGCCACCGACGTCCTCCGAAAAATAGGGATTGCTGCGGCCCGCCGGAAAAAATGAGCCCCGCGAGATGGAGTGACTACTGCAGCGAGTGTCGCTGGCTATACTCCGTGTCAACGCCACCGAAGTCATCACCGCGAAGCGTGGCTAAGTACCCCCCTCCGTCCTGGGACATGTGCATACTCCGTCCCCGCCCCCTGTCCTCCTCTGCCTTACCCCACACCATTTTCTCTACATTTCTTCATTTTCTTTCTTTCTGTTCCTTGTTTTTTTTTTGTTTATTCTATTGATTCCAAGGAATCAACTCTATCCAATATATTAATTTCTACCTGTATCTGTTATTCATTGAACAATAACATTTTTGCTTTACTCCTGGAACACGCAAAAGTGGGCAACGACATAGTTTTTCTATTTACGGACAGCGAGCCGTAAACACAAAACCATGTGGTCGCCCTCTTCTGTAGAAATCAAACGAAATAGCATTCAATATGGTGTACTCGCAGTTTCAAAAGGATAGATAAGTTACATATTGAGTAATATAGTTGGGAGAGGGGGTCTAAAAGACAGGATGACCTTGCTTGAAATGCTTAAGATAATAAATAATTCTGCTGAATTATAGTCGAGTTAGGGCTATACGACGACGACAACGATAACGACAATAACAACAACGACGAGAACAACAACAACAATCACCACAGCACCAGTAACAACAATAACTTCTTCACCAGCAACAGCGACAGTAGCAGCGGTAGCAGTCGCAGTCGCTGTAGCCAATATTAAGAATTATTTGTTTTTATTCCTCTCTTTGAGTAGGCAAATAGTTGTATATTTTTAAAGACTGGTAAATGAAGTAACTGTCATTATTATCCAGGATTTATTCCAGATAGTTCGCTTCAATTCTCATAATATTTCAGTAGATTTATTGTATACAACATAACATTTCTTACAATAGACTTGAAGCACAATATCCAGACAATAAGCATTAGCGACGTGAGTTCCAACAGAGCGCCATTATTCTACCGTATATTATTTACAACAGACGTTTCCGGTTTCCTGTATAACATCCTTAGCAATCATTAGGTCTAATCGATCGATTACAGATTTACTAGAACTGTCTAAAGCAGTAAAAGAGAGAGAGAGAGAAAGGGAGAGAGAGAGTGAGTGAGTGAGTGAGAGAGAGAGAGAGAGAGAGAGTGAGTGAGAAAGAAAAATAAATTGTTTCTTTAGGTTGAAGTGACCGAGTTTATGTTCATCCACCTTCGATGAGTAGTTTTCTTTATAACCAATCACTTATAGGTCGATAACATTTAGAGAAAAGTTTAGATTCGCCTGAGATTTCCGGCGTCAAAAGCATTTTGTAGACGTTTTTTTTATTTATCGTAATTTAAATGTGTAATTATGATATATGATATATGATATATATATATATGAAGAGAGAGAGAGAGAGAGAGATAGAGAGAGACAGAGAGAGAGAGAGAGAGAGAGAGAGAGAGAGACAGAGAGATAATGATGCAAATAAACAGATAAAACCACTTGGGTTTGACATAATACAGAATATGTATACACGTATACATGTAAAAAGAGAAGGTAAATTTCAGATGATTCACATTCAAGTATATATATATATATATATATATATATATATATATATATTGATATATTGA
>JAOPUL010002961.1:41738767-41755283 GCA_027564515.1 Octopus rubescens
AGGAAATGGAGAGACAAGATAACATCGGCGGACCCTGCGATATAATGCGGGACAAATGCAAGGAAGAAGAAGAAGTGAACTGGCAGAAGTGTTAGCATGCCGGGCAAACTGCTTAGTGGCATTTCGTCTGTCTTCATGTTCTGAGTTTCAAATTCTGCCAAAGTTAAACTTTGCCTTTCATCATTTTGGGGTCGATAAAATAAGTACCAGTTGAGCTCTGGGTCAATGTAATCAACTGAACCCCTCCTCCAAAATTTCTGGCCTTGTGCCAAAACTTGAAACCATTATTATTATTATTGTTGTTGTTATAAGGTGGCAAGCTGGCAGAATCATTACCAAGCTGGGCAAAATGCTTAGTGGCATTTAGTTCGTCTCTACGTTCTGAGTTCAAATTTTGCCGGGGTTGACTTTGCCTTTCACCTTTCCGGGGTCGATAATGTAAGTACCAGTTTAACACTGGGTCGATGTAATCGACTAACCCCCTCCCCTGAAATGACTGGCCTTGCGCCTAAATCAGAAAATATTATTATTATTGTTATGTTTCATTTTTGTAAATCTCGGACATTTTAGTTTGGGAGCAGTCAACAACAAATTTACAAATGTCCCTTATTGCTTCCTCTCCTGTATCTTACAGAGGCAAGAATTTCTTTAAAATCCTTGCTGTACCAAGAATGACCTGTAAACTTGCATCAATTCTGATTGCATTTACATAGTCCTTGAAACTGTCTGATATGCATCCCAATGCTCTGATCACCACTGGAATTACTAAAACCTTCTTCATCCCCTACAACTTTCCTATCTCCTCATTCAGTGGCTCATACTTCATCTTTTCATGCACTTTATCTTTCATTCTACTATCTCCTGGGATAGAGATATGGATAACTTGGGCCTCTTTTTCTTTCTTGCTGACAACTACAGTGTCTGGTCTTCTTGCCTCAATCATTCTATCACATTGAATGGTGAAGTCCCACAAAAGCTTAAATTGG
Organism: Octopus rubescens; assembly: GCA_027564515.1. Lineage (NCBI taxonomy): Eukaryota > Metazoa > Mollusca > Cephalopoda > Octopoda > Octopodidae > Octopus > Octopus rubescens. The sequence goes on from JAOPUL010002961.1 coordinate 41,739,754, forward strand.
TCATTCTCTGACCCCACTTCTGGTTTCTGCTTATACCAAAAGCTGCTCTGGCAAACTCACGTTTCTCAGATGGCAACATTATCATGTCATCTTTTGTACTCTCACTGTATAATAAAGATATACTCCCTGTTGTTATTATTAAAACAGCAGTGGATTACTGAATTGTTACAGTACTAAGCAAAATGTTTTATGGTAGCTCAGACTCTTTACATTTTCAGTTTAAATCCTGCCAAGATTAGCTTCACCTTTCTTACTTCTAGGGTCAATAAAATGGTATTCATTCCCCTACAATCCCCAAATTTCAGGCCCTATACCGATGCTAGAAACAATTATAACTGTTACTAATGAGATTGACAGAATCATTAGAGCAACAGATTTATTTATTTAGGTATGGTTGTGTGGTTAAGGAACTTGCTTACCAACTATATGGTATTAGTCTCAGGGGCAGTGCACAGCACACTGAGCAAGTGTCTTCTACTATAGCCCTGGGCTGACCAAAGCTTTGTGAGTGTATTTGGTAGATGGAAACTGAAAGAAACCCGGTGTGTGTGTGTGTGTGTACACATATATATATATATATATATATATACACATACAAAGCTCAACCTTTCAGTATGAAAAAATACAAGGCAGCAAAGTACTGAAGTTGATATAATTAAATGTATTCTTTTGCAAAATATGTAGGAAATAATAATTATTATTAATTAAAATTATTGTTGTTGTTGCCACTTTTCTGGAAACTAATAGGAATCATATTCAAAATCATGTGGTAAGGTCAAGTAAACAGTTGATTTATCTCACCTCACACCTGTTTTTTTTCTGTCTCACACACACACACACACACACACACACACACACACACACTGCATGTGCATAATTTTGTATCAAGCTTTTTCCAGTTTTAAGTTTCACATCCAGTTAGATTTAGTTTTCAAGTTTTACCAGTTCAAAGTTGCCACTTAATTGAACCAGTAAATTCATTCAGCAGTTCAAAAGGAGTGTCTGGGTTTGCATACACACACACACACACACACACATACACACACATCCCAAATAAACTATCAGCTTATATCTATGCAAGGTATTTATGATCCTATAGACAAGTTGTCAGGATAATCTTAAGAGATAGAGGAAAGTAGAGAAGGAAAACATAAATCTTTCATCAATGTAAGGATCAATAAACAACTTCACGTAAAGTGACAAATCTCATACTTTCTGAGTGTTATGGAGAGCAACTTAGATGGAGTAAGCAGGTATCCTGAAGGCCTTGGCCATTTACACCATTATTTACCAAACCCAAAGTCTCAAAGTCATTCCTCAAACTGCCAACACTTGTACCTGAATTATTGTCATAGTTGGATTAACGAACTGAAAATATTGCATTCTGTTATTGGTGAGAAACTATGGATTTTAGTTATTTAGGATATTCTTTCACACATCTCATATCTGATATTGTTATTGTGATTCTATTGATATTGTTACTGAAGTTGTGGATGTATTTCCTGTGGTTGTTATTGTGGTTGCTTTTGTTTTAATACAGCATCAACTTATGTTTATCTTCTCTTTTGTTACATTTCGTTGAACATTTTATGCAATCTTTCTATGCTTTTGCTAGATTTACTTTTTTCTGTGAACAATAGAATACTTTGCCTCACTCTCTTCCATCTACCACCTACTCTGTTAGCTTGTATGTGCATGCAAATGTGTGGTGCAGCTGAATTCGGTAAAATATTTCGTTGCATTGCTTGTATGAATATCGATATCAATAGTGTGAAATATTTTTTCGTACTTTTATGTTGAACATTTATGTTTGATAATATTAACGAGAATTGTTTGAAAATTGTTTGTTATCATTCTCCTCATCATCATCATCAGTAGCAGCAGCATTGATAGTTTTTATGAGATAAAGCATTTGTTATTGACATAGATGCAATTGTACTTGTTAGTGGATTTTCTATATGAGAAGGTGATGTATTTCTTATCTCTAGCTTGGATATTGATGTCTAATAAAGGTATTTTTCTATTGATGCCAGTGTAGATTAGAACTTTCAGACCTTTCTTTTCTATATATTTTTGTTAGCAACCAGATATTTTGATTGACGATATATCTTTAGTAATGGGTGCCATTATTGTTGGGGCTGAAAGAATAGATTAGTTGTGTCAGTGCTATTTATTTCCCACTCTTCCTCAATTTCTCTTCTTCATGAATATGTGTGTGTGTGTGTGTGTGTGTGTGTGTGTGTGTGTGTGTGTGTGTACAGAAAGTGAGGGAGACAGACAGACAGACAGACAGAGATCTCTATTTCTTGCCCATCCATTAGGCAGGAATAAAAAAAATTTAAACCTAGTGTTGAAAACATTGGAAATATTAAGAACTAATCTGTTGTACACTAAACCTTTCCTAGTAGCACTGCCATGATTCACTCTTAAAATATCAACCCTTTTTGATTTTAAAGAATATAACAAAAGGGTTGGCACCTGATCATTGTTGCTGGACTTATGTATATATATATACATATCTACTTAGTTTGCCTAAGTACAACAATTTGGTACAGACTTATTACTGAAAATCACTCTGTGTGAAGAAATTATTTATTTATTATAGATAATATATTGCTATATTTTATTGAGTAATCACCTGAATTCAGTTGCACTCTATGTTAGCCCATTTTTAATAACAAATATAAAGAAATAGTATATATATATAATATACCATCATCAACATTGTTTTTATGTCAGGTTTTCCATGCTGGTATGGGTTGGATGGGACTCTTTAATGCAGTATTTTGTGACCAGGTGCTCTTATGCCTTTCCTGATGTCAATGTTTTTAGTCACTTCTAACAACATGCAGGGTTATGGTGTAACTATTCTAAAAATTGTGCTCCTATTCTAAAAACCAAAATACACATTTTATTATTATGCAAACAAACTGAATTACAAATAAATTCAGACATATATATTAAAATAAATAAGTGTTATATATCTGGGACTGATTATCATATTTATTATTATTATTATTATTATTATGCCGAGGTCGACTTTACCTTTCATCCTTTGGGATTAAGAAAATGAGTACTAGTTGAGCACCGGGGTTGGGAGTGGAGGCATGTAATTGACTAAGCCCCTCCCCCCAAATTTCAGGCCTTGTGCAAAAGTAGAAAGGATTATTAATATTATTATTAACCAACACTTCAAAATAATAAAGAGTGTTTTCTAATATCTCTTTATTAGGCATCCATAAAGTAAGAAAATTGTTTGGAATGAATACAACTTTCCACACAGTTTCTGTCTACTAAATTTCACCACACACAAGGCAATGTGGTCAACACAAGGCTTCAGTAGAAAGGAACTTGCCTTAGATTTGTGCAGTGGAATCAAACCTGGAATAACTAGTTCATAAAATGTACTTCTTAACCATTCAGCTAGACTTGCATTGATGAGTGTGAAAATTTAAGATTTTCTTAGTGATAGTCTTTGAGAACTAATCATAGGAAATGTTCTCTAAAAAGAGAAGTAAAAGTGAAATAGAAAATGCAAAATAATTGAACAAGTTAAATATGTTGATAATTTAAGCTGAGTGAAATTGAAGTGGCAGAATTGATTGTGGACAGAAGAGTCAATCAAGCAGAATCATCTTATTCAGTGAGGGAAAACAAATATAAAATATCACTGATAAACGTATTGTTACATGATATAGTATAATGGGAATTGTCTAACATTTTTACTGTCAGAATATTTCAACATCTTACAATGTAATACATTTATTATGCCATAGTATACTGTCTACCAATAATCATTTTTGTAACTGGATACAGTGGAACTTCTGTCTAGTAGATAACAACAGCTTATATTCCCACTATAACTTCGTTAATCAATGTGACACCTCATCTCCTAAATTTGCTACAAGCAAGGAAGTTCACATTATCAACAGAATGTTTGACATCTGATGCTTTGGTTTTAAATGAATTATATAAATTTCTTTCTTTTTTTTTGTTAAAGCCAAACAGAAATTAATTGGCAACAAATTGCTTGAAATAATTCTTTAAACTTGCTAACATTACCAATCTCAAAAAGTGAAATAAAAGTAGCAATAAAATGTGTCTAGTAACATAATTGAAACTATTCACAAGTGGAAGATAGATAAACAGTTCTTTAATTCAGACTAAACTTAATGTTTCAATGCCACTTATTGCCTGTTATTGATACAATTTCTACTTAATAGATTTACAGCTTTCATGAAAACGTTTCTTTTTAAATGTCTTTTCCATGGTTACATACACACACACATACCAACAAATATGTTTACATACATCAACAAATACATAATACGCACACACTGACAAATACATATACATACATGCACACCAACAAATAAATACATATATACACACATGCATACATACATATGAACGTACATATACACACATACACACACAGATACATAAGTAATAATAATGAAATAGTAGCTATCAGAATAACAGTTATGAACTAAACTTCTTTGAAATCCTCACTGAAAAACATTAATAAAACAAAGAATATACTAATATAGCCTCTAGACTAAAGAACTAAAACTATTTTAAAAAGAAAGCAATTTGTTTAATTTATAAACAACAAAATGTCATATTGCAACAAACAACAATGATGGGTGGAACAATCACATTAATACTAAACACACTAAAATGGAATTTTAAAAACTTGAAAGGCCCAAATTTATTAATAAATTTAAAAAAAATAAAATAAGCTATAATGCACCAAATATTATTTGGAAAATAAAACCTTTTTAGACTATAATGAATTTCACTTTAGAATATAGAAATGCTTTTGACAACTGGAAAGAATAAAAGTTTTAAGTAAAGATAAAATAAAATAAAAAAATATAAAGAAAAAAGTTTGAGAAAGGAAACGAGAACCAATAATAGTAGAATTTGATAATTTAACAAGTTCTTGGACAGGACTATTAGCATGTGAACGTTGATCATAAAATGTTTACAACCAAATTATCATTAAAGAGATATTTGGGATTTTGATTGATCCAAATTGTAATTTTGGGAGTCAACACCAGTAAATTTGACAAGTGTATTGGAGAGAAATACCATTAAGATCCATATCATAGTAAAATATAAAAAGGTACAGGCATGGCTGTGTGGTAAGAAGCTTGCTTCCCAACCACATAGTTCTGGGTTCAGTCCCACTGCATGGCACCTTGGGCATGTGTCTACTATAACCTCATGCTGACCAAAGCTTTGTGAGTGGATTTGGTGGACAGAAACTGAAAGAAGCTTGTCGTATATGTATATATATATATGTGCTGGTGACACATTAAAAATATCCATGCCAGTGACACATTAAAAGCACCCTGTACAATCTCTGGAGTGGTTGGTGTTAGGAAGGGCATCCAGCCATAGAAACCAAGCCCAAAACGAACTGTAGTCTGGTGCAGCTCTCCAGCTTGCCAGTTTCCAGTCAAAACTGTCTAACCCATGCCAGTATGGAAAACAGACACTAAATGCTGCTGCTGATGATGATGATTACAAGGGTAGTATTGTTAACTGAATAGAATGACAAAGTTTTAAAAAGGACAAGTTACAAAATTATCATCACAGTGAAATTACATAAGATAAAAGTAATCCAGTTGTTTTTAAAGTCCAGGTTAGCCCTGCTTAAACAAACCTAAGATCAAAGATATTTCAACTGTTACCAGTCCATTTTTTTTTTGTCAGCTCCAATGTTCCTGGGACTAAATTATCCAATGCATATTCAGTTAGTATTAAATATGGCCAATTACCACCACTACTACTACTACTACTACTATCCATAACAACTTCTACATTATGTGCTATATCATAAAAAGGGTGGGTAACAACACCTGGCTTCAGTGTGAAGCTGATCAATTTGAAAGCTTTGAGTAGGGAAGACTATTATTACCTTGTGGTTGTCCTCTTAAAGCACTTAGTTTCAGTCCTGCTTTCAGAGGCTACAAAAGTCCACTTTATGGTGTTATCTGCTCAGTGGTCAGATTAAATAGTTATCTATCAGAACTATTTTGAATTACATGCTCAGACTGTCATGATTGTCCTCTCTCATCTCTTCTACATGCATTGACTCTCAAGCTGCTGCTGTAGAAACTGGAGGTGTTGAGGTACATCATGTTTTAACTGGGATTCAATATATGGATGATATCATAATGGTGTTGGACACTATAAAAGAATGCAAGTTGGTGACAGGAGCAATGATTAACATGTGCAAGTCAATGGACTTGCAGCTTGGCACCTGGAGAGACAAGTCCAGGTCAGAACTTGGAAACACTAGCCTGGTGGACCAATTAAGTTACTTAGTATCTGATTCAGTCCAGACCTCTTGAGAGATAGGAACTGGGACGAAATTACGATCAGGATGGCCAGTCTTACTCAGAAATGGACTGAGAAGCTATAACATAAAGGTCAGAGAAGGATAGCAAATGTGTACATTACCTCCATTATATATTACTTCCTAACTGTGGTGCCTTTCAATTGATTTGTTTAATCAGATTGAAATGTCTGCTCTTTGCTCTTTTCGAGCAAGGGACACATTCCACTGCTCAAGCAGCCTAACACAGCCGAAAACGTCCATGCAGAGGGTTGAATATGCCAGACTGAAGATGCTCAAACTTGTTCTGTGTATAAGCACTACTGATCTGTGGAGTTTTGCCAAACAGCTGCCAAGCAGTTGTCATGTTTAGGATGGATCTGGCCAAATCCATCATGAAAATTGCCCACTACCTTCCTTTGGCAGGGATTTGCAGGTAGTTTTCTTCTCTCTGGTGATTATAGTGAAAGTGGTTGTATAGTGGATGTGACTGGAAGGACTGAGGGAAAATGTTTTTCTCCTTTGTAAAGCTATGATTAAGTTTTTCAGGTTCAAGTCAGAGAAGAAGGTGAGAAATAATATATATATATATGTATGTGTGTGTGTATGTATGTATGTATGTATCTATGTATGTGTGTATGTATGTGTGCATATGTATGTGTGCATGTGCGTGTGTGTTACTATCTCTTTGCCTTAACATTGCTTGATAAATGTGACAGTCACCATTATGCATTGTTTCCAATCTCCCTTGAAAACATTTCTGGTCATGGGAAAATATTACCTTATTTGGAAATGGGTAAGGGTTTGGTCACAGGCAGGGCATCCAGCCATAGAAAATTTGCCTCACCAAATTCCATCCAACCCATGCTCACATGGAAAAGTGGACGTAAAACAATGATGATGATGATGATGGAATTAAGAAAGGTACGTTGCAAGCAAAAAGTTTCATCTATCTTAACAATTATGCAATCATCTATAAGGAATATTACACCCAGGTTATCCTCAAATAGATCAAGAGATCAATACATTAGATGAAGTAAGGGATGCATACTGAAAGAAGCAAATCAGTGTCCATCACATTTGTATATCTTCCCAGGGCTAAAATACTTGAAAATAGATTTATTGTTGTAGTTAAAGAAGTAGCATGAATTTAGTATGCACTGCAGTTTCATTAGCATTTAAATTAATATATTATCAAAAAGAAAAGAAAAAAACTTACATTATAAAAGCAAGTATATTATTCATGATACATGTTCGATGGCAAAAAATAGCAAGTTACTACAAAATCCTATAAAGAAAATAAGATCAAAAGAACAAAACATATATCAACTAGCTTTCTAGACACTCTGTAATAAATTAACTGACAAGTTAAACAAATGGACATTCTTAATAATGTTATATAGAGGTTGCTCAAAAATGACTAGCATGATAACATGAATAAAGCTAAGAATTTTTCACAAAATCCATTTTGAGAGGCAATAATTTATGTGATTGGTAACCAGGTAGACTATGTATCATCATGTTATAACAATTATAGAAATTCTTCATTGCAGGATTCCAATAATAGTCAAAGGAAGTAATGTATAATTTGAACATTATGTTTTCCTTATCTGTCTCTGTGTGCACATATGGTTAATGATCTATGGATGAAAATATTGCTGTAGGTGTTGCATTATATCAAAAAGAGTTATACTTGAGCAGTTTCAGTATATCCAACTGGAGAATGGCTAATAATCTGACTATTGTTAGAAAAGGTATCATATGGTCAAACTTTGGATCATCTTACTCAAGCTAGCTGAGACAAACACATATAAAAATTATAAACAGAATCTTTGCATGTGTGTGTGTGTGTGTGTGTGTGTGTGTGTTGTGTGTGTGTTTCTGAGAACACTTCTTTTTTTTCAAATTTAAAGCAGCATTGTATTTGGAAAACTACTTCATCCAGTTTTTTGTGTGCGCAGTCTAGTGGTAGTTGACTGTTCACTCAGCTTTGCTTTAATGGAGAGACAATAAAACTTAACCAAAAGGAATTCAAGCATAAATATATATATATTAAAATGAGTGTAGAAGTAATGTACATATAAAATGAAAATTGATTGAATCATTGGCTTGAATTAATATCATCATATCCAAAAGGGTAGAGGAGGAGGACATTTTATTCTTATTGTGTAGAAAGAAGCATTCATAAATGTTGCTATGATGTTTGATAGCAAAGTCAATGCAAGGGAAATAGAAAAAGATTAAAAGTCTGGACTTGGTTAGAGAGCAGAGAATGCTAAAAACTCCAAAGAAACCTATCTATATTTTCATGTAAGTATAGAGAAGAGTTTCAAATTTTGGATGGTAGACTTAATCTGCTGACTGGTTTAACATTATCACATGGCTCTTGAAAACCTTTAGTGGAGTCTGCTTTGTTGTGAGCATTTAGTCGAGGTCTCTGGCACGAGGATAACTTTCTCCCTTCCCCACCAGTCACAAATGCTGCAAGAAAATGTTCATCCTCTACTTTATAAAATCCCTCTTTGAGAGTTGAAGATTTGTTTACACAAAATTTAAAATATGAATCTACAATTATGATTCAATATGGAACTTTGTTACAACAGCAATAATGATTTGCTGCATTGATACAAGTTTACAGGGGGGGGGGGAGAAGTCAACTGAATCAATCCATTGTACGTTACTGGCACTTATTTAATACACCTTAGAATAATGGAAGTTTGGCCTCACGGATGTTGAATTCCCTATGTAGAAACAACAAACGATGGACTGTAATTGGCATCAGTTAATTTTAATTATTTGAAAGAAATTCACATTAATGACAGTTTGAACATATTTAAACTAGTTTGAAAGATAATATAATGTTGTTTCTTCCATCTGTAAGTTCACAACTTTCATGACTGTATTTCTAATGAAGAACACTGCCTAAGTGTTTCAATTCATTTTAAAAGTCAAGAATTTGAAAAGGATTTAATAAAATTAATTCATTATTAAGCCAAAGAACAAATTCATGCATAAAATAAGAGTTTTAAATTAAAAAATACCCATATTCCAAATTGGGTCTATATCATGGAACCAGAGGTAGGGATTAATATCAAAAAATTAGAGCTCCATTGAAATTCCCTATCCTTTCATATTACTAATTCTTTGAACAAAGAAGGTAAACAGCTCATCTGGAATTTATTTCCTCTCCTCTTTTAATATCCATTAGTTATGGTTAAATATTCTAGTGAAAATTGTTATATAGTGTTTGATAATTATACATTTTTTTTGTCAACAGAAGTACAGTCAGCCAATAGTGGTGACATCTAGTGATGACCCTGTTATGATTCCTAACTATCTCAGTGATTCATTGGCAACTCTAAGAGACAGTCGCCTTACTTTGGATGAGCAGTATAATGGACTTTATGAAGAAATACCTGCAATGTCAGGTAATTAGAAATATTACATTATCTCTTTAGTTTCCCTTCAACCATAACTGACTAATTTATCTTAGTGTCAGACATTAGGTGCATCTGTCATTAATTCTCATTGACTCAGTTATGATCATTGCTATTAAGTAGATGTGTTTATGTTTAAAAATATTTTCATATCATTTTAGTAAACCCTAAGGTAGTGGAAGGCAGAATCTGTACAGTGCTGGATTAAATGCTTTGTGGTATTTACTTTAGTCTCTTTATGCTGAGGTCATACCTCATCAGAGCTGACTTTCTTTTTCACCTCTCCAAGTTTGATTAAATAAGTACTAGCTAGATACTGGGGTCAATTTTAGAGACCCTCTGAAATGTGTGTGTGGCCTTATGCCAAGGTTAGAAACTTTTTTTTATGTTTTAGATATTAAGCTATTCTAACTTTACAGAGTGTTCTGAATTAATTATCAAATTAATTAATTATCTGTGTGTGTGCGTGTGCATGTGTGTGTGTGTGTGTGTGTGTGTGTGTGTGTGTGTATAGGAAGATATGTAGATAAATATATAAGAAAGATATCCAATATAATTTTATACTACTAACCATTCTTTCTTGGCTCTTTGACTTTTAAAATCAATTTTTTGGTGCAAAATTTAATTTTGTTAAGACTTATAAGTTGCCTTTAAGCTGTTGGTGAAATATTTCATTGGCAACAGAACATTGTTGCTGCAAGGTGAATTATCTCCATCATAACAAAGTTAGATGTAGAACAACAGAAGACAAGTAATTCTAAGTGTATTGCTGCATATAATAAATTTGCATCTTATATTACAAATTTCTTTGTGAAAATGTTAGCAGGAAGATTACTCAGATAAATGTGTTGTTGTAGTCCTCCTCCTACATTGACAATCCATCAACAAGTCAACAAAGAAGCTTCTATGTGGTACGAGCAGCTAGAAATAGCAGCTAATTTCTCTTCAAACCATACCCTACCATCTAGAAAAAATAAGGGAAGGGTACATTATAAAATGTAATCCAAGATATACTAATCCTGAGAAAAGATGACTTCTTCATGGTTGAAATGCCTTTAATCATATGTCTGCTAACTCAAGTTGAACTGGAGCTAAATAACAACTGATAAACTTCATAAATATATTTTGTTTTTAATTTGATATTTGCAAATGTCAGAGATATTATTAGGTTTTTCACATTATTTTATGAAAAATAAATTGGTCAATGAAGCATTAACTCTATTCAGAAGCAGTTTCAGACATTCTAATACTTGTCTTTTAAGCTAAATAATTTGAAACACAGTATAAGCATCTATCCCTTCTGGCAGGTTTTTTTATACAAGATTTTACACTAAATTTTGTTTAAGATTTTGAATTATGAAAGTTTTTCTAGTTTCATATGATGTGATTTAATTAAGTCTGTGTGATAGAAAGTTCAATAGATGCGTATAAATCTAACCTGCATTGCTAAAATTGGATTAGCATAATCATCATCATCAATCCATTGTCTAAAATCCCATTTGTGTTATCAAGTGAACAGCCAGATTATTGATTTCTATATATAAGCTGTGGAAGACAGGTAAATAAGTTTATTCTGTGGAAAAGAAATAGTGATGCAAAAATCAGAGAAAGTTATTGATATAGAAGTAAATTGGTAACTTCATTGGATGTCTGATTTTTATAACATAGCTGTGCAGTGGACAGCAAACAATACTAATATATATCACATAAAAGAGCTGCTGACAGACTGCTTCTATGATCAGATGTCTCTCGTTTAATTCTTTATCTTAACAAGTATCTCGAAGGCTTTGTGGTACAAAAGCACCTAATTTGATTCAAGATCTGAATTATTTTGTTTCATTTTACTCTGTGAAGTATTAAAGTATTTTTCTACTCTACCATCAACTCATGTCAATGTTTCATTTGTTCTCTAGTATTGTCCAACAGTATAATCTTAAGTTATTTTTTTTAATATATTTTATTTATGACTAAGTCATTAATTTATCTAGAATTTATGTCATAGAGTGCAAGCTTTAGTAAGCCATTGACAAAAAGGTTCTAAGTTTCACATGGCAATTATTGATTATGTCTGTCAACCAGGACTTCTAATAGATTAGATTCCTTTGTAGTATATGCTACAATAGTTAAGGGGTTTTCTTTTCCATTTCTGATGGAAAACAAGCATTCATAATACATAAAGATAATATAAAGATAGGAAAGATGTGGGAATTGTTCTGGTGTTCTGCTTTGACACAGCTGTGTGGAGCAGCTTCATTGTTATAAACATGTCAATTATAAGCAGTACATAAAAGGTATATAGATGGTATCCCTAATCAGACAAAGGTCTAATGTCAAAATCAGACTACTCAAAATCTTCTAATTACTATTTTATCATTGGTTACTGGCTAAAACAATTTTATCCATTATATTGATTTAAATAGAATTTATCAATTTATGTGGAAGTCTAGCTTCTTTGGAATGCTTCCAAACCAGGTGAAGATTATGAACTGTTCTAGAAACTTTTGGATAAAAAATGATAAAGGCAGGATAGCTTCAAAATAAGTTTACATGCACAAAGTATAGTCAACAAGATATATCCAAGATGCTTAGAGAATGATTGAACTATTTCCCCTATACTTAGCCGATGATGTAGACCTATTTTGAACAGAATCCACAAGAAAGATTAGTTCCCTACTTTTCTTTGAAAAAGATAATCAAGAAGTTTTTCTATATCTACTGTCTGTGAAAGTGGTGAGGTCAGGTTATTTCTCTTATATAACTTCTTTCTCCTGACTGGAATGAGAAATATATGTAGACTTATGCATATAAATATATATTTGTATATTTAAGTTCAATCAATAAGGTGCCAATGATCAATATGCATCTCGGATAAACAAACAAGAGAAAAAGTACTCAATGCATGTGTCATAATTTATACTTGTTTGAGGTTGAGGATTAACTCCATTTACTCAAAGTTTTTCCCAGCATGTAAATCATGAGTGTTCACCAATCTCAGAAACACACACACACACACACACACACACACACACACACACACACACACACACACACACGTGTATAACTTGTAAAACTTAAAGATTGAAGATTACAAACTCTATATGTTCATCTTTTGAATTATAATTATTATTATTATGGTCGGGTTCCAACCCAAGCCACAAAGTCCACCTGCCATACCTCTCAGTCCAATATCATTGCCTTGAGATCCTGGATACATTCCAGGCCAGTGTCTGAAATCAAGTTGTCGATGTAAGTGTGATGATGTTTTCCTCTTCTTACATCACCATGAAGTGGTTTCCACAGGACTAATTTGGGTGCTTCCAGTTCAGGGTGGTGCATGCAGTGACCAGATAGTCACAGCCATATTTGCTTGATCTTCTCACTAACTTTCGACAGGTCTCCATAAAAGCATTCGTTTGTCATATGTTGCTGCCATTTCACATTTAGGGCCATTCATAGCATCCTTGTGTAGCATCCATCTGGCCCATTTGGTCATTTCTTTGTCAGTGTCCAGGTTTCACTGCCTTATAATAGCACTGAATTATAAATGTGATGATTTGAGAGATAAAAAAATATACAATTATTGTAATATTTCATATTTCGCCTTTATAAATGTTTTTTCATATGTTACTCTTCTCTTTGTATGGACTTCTTTGTATTTGTTGTTTATACTACTGTACCTCATCATCGTTATTTAACAGCCATGTTCCATACTGGCTGGGTTTGGATGGTTTGACAAGATCCAAAGAGTCTGAAGACTACATCATGCTCCTATGTTTGCTTTGGCAGAATTTCTATGGCTAGAATCCCCCCCCCCCGCCTACAATCAACCATTTTTCAGCATGCACGGGGGGCTTGCTTTGTGGGACCAGCACAAGTGAGGTCACTGCACTGCTTGCAAGACTAAGACCTTTTCAACTAAGTGAAGCAACAGTAGAGAGGAAGGTTACTTTATGTTAAGAAATGAGGGGTTAAAGTATGAAAGAAAGGGCCAGAACAGAGCAGGTTTCTTCCTGCAGAGTAGTTATATAGCTACTCATATTGTAGGACTGAAGGTGAGAGTCACCTGAGTGGAGCTGGGGAGGGATAAAAAAATTGTGATGAGGAGGTGTCAGTATGGACCTTCAAAGTACAAGGAGAGTAGAAATGAAGAGGAATAAGTGTACGGGAAGTGTGGGTGGATAAAGTTTAGAAGAGTATATGGTTGAGTGACAGACGGGGAATGGGTGAAGTGGTGAATATAATGAATGAAGAATTAATGTTGAGGTAGGATAAGTAGGGAAGAGTAGGTGACAAATGTAGAAATTGGATAGGATTGAGGAGTGGGTTTAGTGAAAGATAGATAAGTGGTGAGAGAGGAGACGATTGATTTTTTGGGGGGGAGGGGGGAGTATGAGATGATTGGTAGTACAGAAAATTAGAGACAAAGAGCATCAAAATAGTAATAATGATATACTAGATAGGGGAAGGAGGATAGAGAATAAGAGAGAGAGAGAGAGAGAGAGAGATAATATAAGATTGGGTAGGTTGCAAGAGCATGGGGAAAGAGAGGCCGGTGTAGTGCATGGGGAGAGTGAAATATTCATGGCAGTGGAGATGGAGAGATAATGTCATAGCTCAGAAGGGTGATCAAGGCAAAATGTAGGTGGAGAGGACAGTATTAAGAATGAGGGCTGGATATCAAGTAAAATGGTTTGAGGTTGTGAGAAAGAAAAGTGGTATCAGGGAAAAGCTGGTGATGTATGCAGTTCAGCTCACATTTAATTGCAGTATAAGAATAATGCAGTTAAAAAGATGATTAGAGGAAATTGGGCAAGGAACCCTGTTTGTGTGTGCGCGCACATATATATATATATGCCACGCATTTTGTGCTTCCAGAATTTTCAGTTTCACAGGTCTTCTTGAGAATCAAATATCGCCCATCATCAGATTCCTTTGCCTTCTCCTCCATGAGGTTCAGGGTCCTGAGATCAGCTTTCACCACTTCACCCCATGTCTTCCTGGGTCTCCCTCTTCTGTAGGCTCCATCCACATTAAGGGGCTGACACTTTTTTAATACAGCTGTCCTTGTTCATATGCATCACATGTCCATACCAGCACTGTCCTCTTTCTTGCACACTACATCTGATTCCTTTTATGCCCAGTTTTTCTCTCAGTACATTTATACTTTGTCATTCATGCACAGTTACATTATGCATTCAATAAAGCATGTTAGCTCATTTCCCCCCAATCTTCTCAAGTCCTCAAAGCCCATGTCTCACTGCCATGCAGTATTACAATTCTATCACAAACATCATACAATCTGCCCTTCAATTTGAGGGAAAAGACCTTTGTTGCCAATAGTGGTAGAAGCTACCTCAGTTTTTTCCAGCCCATTCTTATCCTGGTTACTCAGAGCAACCCCCTCTTCTGTTAATTACATCTCTTTAGGTAACAAAAGCTATTGACTACTTCTAATGAGCCTTCTGGGTATTTAAGAGAATCTATTTCCAGTATGTACTGCTTCAGTGCAGTATTATTATTATTATTATTATAGTTTAGCACGCCGGGCTAAATGCTTAGCGGCATTTAGTCCATCTCTACGTTCTGAGTTCAAATTCCACCAGGGTCAACTTTGCCTTTCATCCTTCCGGCGTCGATAAAATAAGTACCAGCTTAAAACTGGGGTCGGTGTAATCAATTACACCCCTCCCCCGAAATGGCTGGCCTTGTGCCTAAATCAGAAACCATTATTATTATTATTATTATTA
>JAOPUL010002961.1:41848113-41864067 GCA_027564515.1 Octopus rubescens
GCTGGCAGAATCGTTAGTACGCCGGGAAAAATGCTTAGCGGCATTTCTTCCGACTTTACGTTCTGAGTTCAAATGCCTCCGGGATCGACTTTGCCTTTCATCCTTTCAGGGTTGATAAAATAAGTACCAATTGAGTACTGGGGTTGATTGGATCAACTATCTCCATCCCCGAAATTTCAGGCCTTTGTGCCCAGTATAGAAAGGATTATTATTATTATTGTCAGTTATAGGCTTTCCAAGTACATAGTTCAGGCTTCTGTACCACTGCATGGCACCTTGGGCAAGTGTCTTCTACTATAGCCTCAGGTCAACCAAAGCCTTGTCAGTGGATTTGGAAGATGGAAACTGAAAGAAGCCTGTTATATATATATATATGTGTGTGTGTGTATATATTTATATGTGTGTCTGTGTTTGCCCGCCCCCCCCCTACCACTGCTTGACAACACCGGTATTGGCGTCTTTACGTCCCCGTAACTTAGTGGTTCAGCAAATAGAAACTGATAGAATAAGTATCAGGCTTTTAAAAAATAGGTACTGGGGTTGATTTATTCAACTAAAATTCCTCAAGGCAGTGCTCCAGCATGGCCACAGTGAAGCAAGTAAAATAAAAAAAGTTATTCTCACTGTTTGTGTGTATATATATATATATATATGTTTATAAAATAGAAGATAAAAATGGATGGTATTTGGTATTATTTATTCTCCATTACAAATGTTTCACTATCCAACAAGACTGTAAATGCATACCGACAGGTAATGCAAGTCATATTAGACAGCTCCTCAGACAGAGAAATTTCTCCACTTTTCACTATAGTGGATGTGCTTCCTAGAGATTACAGTTGGGTTCTACTCTTAACTCAAATAAATATACATGTGTGTGTGTATGTATATATATATATATATAAATGAATAAAGATAAACAAGGGATAGATGTTAAATCATTACAGCCGTTTGTAACTCATTTTATTATTGATTAATGGTTTTCATCAGATGAATACATTGACTTTAACAGCTTTAGGATAATTGAGCTCTAAATATCCACGGACAAGGCGTACATTTAATGATTCCGCAAACTCACGCAGTTTCCATTCTGTAAACTGTGTGAGTTTGTAGAATCACTAAATGTATGCCTTGTCCATGGATATTTAGAGAATCAATAATGATTTTCTTAATTTTATCTTAAATCTGTTAAAGTCAATGTATTCATCTGTTGAAAACCATTTTTTTGTTTTGATATAATGTAATAACCATTAATCAATAATAAAAATGAGTTAGAAATGTTCGTAATGATTTAACATCTATCCCTTGTTTATCTTTATTCATTTATATATATATATATATATATATATATAACATAGAGAGTGAGAGGGGGGTGTTTTCCTCTTTTTATACCATATATCCCCCAAACAGAAAATTACCTTCATGGTCTCTAACACATATCTGTTCTGACATGAGCCTTGATGCAGAACATTTGTAATGGGTAGGAAGAAATGAAGCAAGCATGCTCTACTGGGTGAGTAATATTAGTGTGCATGACTGATGAAGCAAAAAAATCTGATTATAAGAGGAGGAATCAGATGTATGCAAGAAAGAAGTGTGCATTGATATGGAAATGTAATGGGAATTGAGAATGACAGTTGGGTAATGAAATGCCATTCACTCCAAATGGATAGAACCTGTTGAAGAGAGAAGCCTAGGAAAACATGGGACAAAATGATGAAGCCTAATCATAAGAAACTGAAGCTCATGAAAGAAATGACAGAGAATCATGTAAAATAGTGACATGTTGTGCTGAAGAAGATCCACCTACTGGTACAAACATGATAAAGCATTTGCTAAAATGGTGATGTGGATAGAGATTGGGAAATATTATATAACTATATGGGGTCTCTCTGATCAATCTAATGTACAATTTAGTGTTTATTCTCTTCAATATGAACCAAGAATATATTACATAAGCAACAAAATGTTTATTATCATTACAAGGCAATATTGCTTGCTTGTGTTTTTGCCTGTAAGTAGTAATGTTATAAATTCACACCTACAGAAAAGGTCAGAGGTGCATTAAAACAGGGAAAACAAAGAACAGAATCAGAAAGAAAAATATTCAAAGTTGCTAAAAATTAAAATAGAAACAAATTAGGCATCACTAGTAAAAACAGCAATAGAACTAAAAGGATGCAAAATGAAAATATAAGGAAAAGACTACACAAAACAAAATAAAAACAAAGAAAACATAAGATGAGGCATGTTAATAAAGAAACAATTGGGATATTTTTAAGAGACACAATGCTAAATTTTATGAACAGTTTCAATACTTTCAATCAAACTAATGCCAGTCCATCCTTGCCACCATCATCATTAATCTCAAGATGATAAAAAGCAATGCAAACCAAAAATGAATTGCACTAAGAACTGTTCAGTATTAGAGTAAATTCTCTTTTCCATGTAATGTTCTATAATTCACCTTGTACATATCCAGTATATGTTCAGCATACAGATTGTACACGGCCAATATATAAGCTGTACATGGCCAGTATATATACCATACATGGCTAGTATATAGACTATATTTATGTCTAGCATATGTGAGTAATAAATATTGAATTTTCTATCAATCTGCCAATGTTCCAGCCTTAGTCATCTCATTTTCCTTACAAGCACATTGTCACACCAATTGACTTCCATAACATATCAGTTTCCCTTCTTCAGACAATAGATTTGGTTGTCAAGCTTGAAGGACCTTATTGTTTTGATAAGGGCAAGTTTAATACCTCCAAGAAGAAGCTACAATATTATGCAAGAACTATTGTACTATTGAGAAATAACAAGTGGTTATTCAATTTTAATTATTCCTACAATAAGATATTTTTGTTGAATGTTGTAAGAGAAGTACAAATATTTCTGGAATGTGATAAACTTCTGTTTTACAATAAAAGAAAAGCAGGGGATATTAAAGTACCAATTATCAAGTTAACAATTCACCTGTATTTTGTTTCGATTATAGAAATGTCAACACCTTTATTATATTTTGTGTTCAATTAGAAACTGTTTCAGGAAATGATAAAAAAACAAAAAATCAATCACTTTATCTCGTTTTTTTATCTCATTGCTTTACATTCCATTTCTATATTAGCAAAGGTAATTGGTTTTGTTGGAGGAAAGTGAGACCAAGCAAAGTTATGTGCATTACCCAGAAGCACAATATAATATCCGTGCTAAGATTTGAACTCATGATAATAATCTAACTTATAAACATCACAACTATTACTTTTTTTTATTATTATTAAAAATGACTTTATTTCTTAAAAATTTGTGCTTTAATGACAGCAAAAAAAAAAAAATATTTATCAGTTAAAAGTTTTAAAATATTGTGAAAACAAATGTTTTTTCTTTATTTCCTTGGAAATTCAACAGATAGTTTTTAAGTGGACTTCAAAACTACATTAGGAAAAGTTCCTTTCAAAGAAAGGCATTCATGATATTGTTGGAATCCATCCTGTTAGTTTTCTTTTTCATAACCAATTTGATAATCTACTATGTAATTTAATTTTGTGGCTGATTACCTTTTTAAGTTTACTCATTTTGCAGTATGCAACTCAGAATGTAATTAATATAGGGAATGCTGTCCCTATTTTAGACTACTTGTATATTTGATAATTAATGGTATTAGTACAGTCATCCTTGTTGTTTAGCTTTGACAGAGTAAACCTATGATAAAAGGCATTTTGTCCATGATCACTCTCTATTTCTCTTGGGTATGGTGGGAGTATCCAAGTCTACACTGTCCAATGGTAGAATGTAATTTAAACGAGATTTAGCTGCTATTTCTAGCAGGTAGAACGACTATGCAGAGGCTCCACCATTAGCTCTATGTGGTTACCTGATGCTTCAGCTATACTTGTTAGAAAGGATAAAAGCAATGAAATGTGTATCTGGGACTGAGAAATTTTGTTTCAAGCATTTATATCTTCTTAACCCTTTAGCATTTAAACCACCCATATATGGCCAAAATATTCCACCTGTTTTATGTTCAAACCAACGAGATCCAGCCTCTTACACCTACCCTACAATATCATTGTAAAAATAAGCAATCACATCATTGAAATCTCAAAGCTATGATATAAAGCATGGTTAATTCAAAACAATGTGAATAAATAAGCATTACATTTGACAGAAGAATGTGAATGCTAAAGAGTTAAAGTGAGATAGATATCTTGGTGAAGTTAGTACAGTTAATGTTCACTTTATATTGTTGTTAGTTTATTGTTGGAAAGAAAACATGGGCAGCAATGGAGTGTCAGAGAGACAAAACTATAGGGAAGAAGAATATGGTAGGGTTTAGCAGATTGAAACTAATGCAGCTACAGAACGAGTTAATTTCAATCATTTGTTGATTTTAGGGTGTCTACTACTTCAGTACTTAATTCCTTTAGACTGTAAAGATGAGAAGAAAAAAATCTTTTATAGTCGAGGATATTAGTTATACATTTGAGGTAAGAGATGTTATGGAAGGAGACAATCAATAAGATTGTTAAGAGATTACACACACACACACACACACACACACACACACACACACATATATGCATGCTTACATGCACATATATCTGCACATATATATTTATAAAAGCAGAATAATTAAAACAAAATGTACTTTAAAGTACGAAGGTTGTGTTCGGTACTCCATGATCCTCCTTAACTTTTTTCTCTGTGTTTGAGTACTTCTGAATACACTAGTTAACATTTTTTAAAGTATTTAATGTTGCAACATCAATTAGCTGTTTGTTTGATTTGTGAAGAATGGTGAATCTTAGTTCATATTTATCCTCTGCATTCTCTTCATTATTTTCTTGAAGGATTTTGTTGTTACTTAGAAGAAATAGTTCCCCTTCACCTATTTTCATTGTTTTTGGGCATCATTTTTCTAATATCTTTCTCCATTTTCCTTTTGTATTTTCCTTTTATTATTTCTTCCTCATTGCCCAATCATGTAATATCAAAGGAGATATCAAAGGAGATATCAAAGGAGATGGGATGTTTATTCATATATTTGTGATACTGGGTCTAATGTTATTTCCTTTATTATCCTCAGAGTTTTAGCTGGAAACAGTTTTGTTTTGTTTTGTTTTTGTTTTTTGTTAATGTTGCTCTTCACCATTTTCATTTTTGCTTAGTTTTCCTAGTTCTTCAGGGTATTGAGCTCTTCAGTGGATTTTGTTCTGACAAATATGGCAAATAAACTTTCAACCCTGTATTATCAAATGCATGCCCTTTGTCTTGGCATTTTAACTCAGAACGTAAAGACGGATGAAATGCCACCAAGCATTTTACCCGGCATGCTAACAATTCTGCCTGTTCGTCACCTATAATGATGATGATGATGATGATGATGATGATGCTGATATGAATGCAGTGTTCAGAGAAAAGGAGAAAATAGGAAGATGCAAGAACTTGGCAAGAGAAATGCAAAGACTGTGGAGGGTTTCTGCAAAAGTAATCCCAGTTGTTATAGGCATCCTAGGTACTGTTACTAACAGACTTAGTAGTTCCCTTATTGAGATAGGAGTAATTATGAGAGTTGCATTACTGCAGAAATCTGCTCTATTAGAAATTGCAAGATTGTTCAAAAGGTCCTTCATATCTCAGGAAACTGGTTGTGACCGGTATCAAGGACATTGGTTCCAAATGCAACCCATTTCTGCATACCATATGCTATTACTACTACTACTAAGAAGAAGCACAAGGCCAGCAATTTTAAGTGGAATTTTGACTGGTATTTTATTTTATCGATCTTGGAGAAATGAAAGGCAAAATTAAGCTTGGTAGGACTGGAAACCAGACCATAAAGAGTCATAACTAAGTCCTGCATGTATTTTGTCCAATGCTCTAATGAATCTGCCAATTCACCACCTTAATAATAATAATAATCCATCCATTTTCACTGCCCACTATTCCTGATTGGGTCATTGGGGTAGAATCCTCAGACGCTTTCTCCATATAGTCCTATCGGAAGCAACCGTCATTAAACTTTCCAAGCATGACCAACTGAGACTAATGAATATTATCCAACCACCTTGTTCATAATGTACCCCTAGGTTACTTAGGTCCTCTAACAGTATGCTGGGCTTGAAGAGCCTGTCTTGTGAACCTTTTCTATGGCATTCTAACCAGAAGTCTGCTGTAGCAACACAATCTGGAGTGACTCCCTGATCTCTGTGCTACACACCCTGTTGAGTAACATTACACCAGAATCCCTTTGGAGGAACCTTATTTTGGCCACTTGTATTCTCGATCATACTCTATTATCCAACAGTCATGAGCATAGGTGAGGATAGGCATGGAAACTAAACTGAAGATAGTAAGTTTGACTTTTTATCAACCTCTCCTCTTCTGAGGATCAAATGCTGAAGCTGGTGCATTACTGTGCCACCAGCTGCAATTCTAGCAGATAATAATAATAATAATAATAATGACGATGATGGTGATGGTGGTGGTGGTGGTGAGAGTGAAAACAGTACCATTTGTAAATGGAGTATTAGGCATGATTAAAACAAATATGAAAAAAAAACATCGAATCCATGCCAGGGCTTACAACACTACACACACTGCCTGAAAAATAGCTCTGCTACAAACAGCACAAATATTGCGCAAGACACTATTAATTCAATAGAATAGCTCATGATTCAATAGAATAGCTCAAATAGAACAATCTTCACACACAACAACACATCCTATACAACAAGCATTTAATATTCTAAAACAACACAACTTCACATTACACACACCACAGAACGAACAAACACTAATATAACAAGAAACTAAACCTCATAATAAAACAAATTGGTGCAGTACACCAACAGGAGGAGGCTACACTCCTCCTCTGGTCATCACAAAAATAATAACACAATGCTGCATGCACCTCATGAATGCAGAAGTGCACCAGAAATCATACAAAATTCCAAACTTTTCATAATAATGATTCTACTATAAGCACAAGGCTTGAAATCTTGGGGAAAGGAACTAGTTGATAACATCAACCCCAGTACTCAACTGGTACTTATTTTATCAATCCCAAAAGGATGAAAGGCAAAGTTGACCTTGGCAGAATTTTAACTCAGAACAGAGCCAGAAGAAATGCTCAGAATTTTGTCTGGAAAGATAACAATTCTGCCTGCTTACTGCCTTAATAATAATCCTTTCTACTATAGGTACAAGGCCTGAAATTTTGTGGGAGGGATCTAGTCAATTACGAAACGAAGAGACTGTTTCTGTTTAAAGCATAAATTGCTTGAGTACTGTCAGAGTTATATCCCTTCATTTTTTTCTTCTCTACAAAAGATGTAATATAAAGGAAATTTTCTGTTTAACATGTATGAGTGTATGTCTGTATCTAAAGATACTTGCATATATTTCCGTGTATGTTGACAAATGCTTATTTAATGAGTATGTGCAGATGTTTATTTGTATGTGTGTGTATTTTTGTATGTGTGTATTTGATGTGAGTGCATTCGGGTGTATTTGTATGTATGCATAATTTTTGTCACTAAAATACTTTTTAAAATTAACCATCTTATGTAATTTCATGTTATTTTACAAGAAGGAATCAGAACATAAAAAACTTGTGGATGACGCAAAGAAACATTAGTATGGGAGACATTTTTTATAGAGATGAACACTTAGAAATGGAAAACAAAAAATACTTATTTGGTTTTCAAGTGGTCTTGGAAAAGAGGTGCAAAAATATGTAGAGGAATAAGGAATACAAGTTTATACATTTTAGACTCAAATAACACACCTGGAAGTGAAGCAAACTTGAGTACTAGTAGTAAATGAAATTGAGATTCAGTTAGTAATTATGAGGACAGAATACCATTTTAGTATTATGAAAGTTCAAACAAGTGGAGGTAAGCCAAAAAGTGTTAGCTACTGGTTAGTCAAGAGACTTTCTGAATTTAATCTTGTTTGATAAGGACTAAAATATACCAACTGTTTTTAAGTGTTGGGCTCTATAATAAGGGGAATTTATGCCCAGATAAAATCAGTTGGGTAGTATATATACCACTACCTGACCCATAGATACCTCTAGTAGAATCCACTCAGTAGCATTTTCATCATGTCTTTGATGTGATGATATCCTAGCATTTCTCCCACCAGTTTCAGAAACCCTGCTAAAGATCAAGGTCACTGACCTTCGTTTTAAAGAAAAGACAAATAAAATGTTCAGTCAAAATTGTCTGAATAAATTCAGGTGTTATTGAAATTCTGCTGACCACACTCAGTACACAGGATATCCAAGAAGAATTGATAAAGATACTTAACCTCAGTGTCCATAGCATAGATGAATACTTCAGCTTCCTAACAATAAAAATATTTTAATATTATTTGAGAATATTTCCTTCATTGACTCCCAGACAATATGATGGGAAGTTCAATTAAAAAGGGAACATTGTAGTAAATAAAAAGAAGTGTCTTTAAACCATAGTAGATAATCAAAAGAAAGTAATTTCATTTTGAAAATAAATACTGTAGCAGGTAAACAAAATAAGTTTAGTGAAGAAGAAAGGTAGACAAAACTAGCTGAACAATATCCAAATATGTTTATTGATACAACTTCACAATTTATTAGTTTGGGGATATATTTTGAGATTCTAACACAATATCCTTTTAAACAATTGCTAGTGTCTAGAGTATTATTCAAGGCTTTTGGACTATTTATCAGAAAACATAAGAGAAATGATCCCCAGTAAACCAAGTTCTCAGGGGAAGGAGAGTATCATTTGAAGTATTTGAGTATAACAGCTTTGGTATGTATAAAAATGTTATCAGTAGTATAAGCTCATGATGAATAAGTGTGTTTTAGAGGAAATGAACATTAACAAGTTGGTACGTTTGCAAGCAGCCAGTACAAAGAATTAGTATCAGATTTGTAGATGCAATCCACATAAGAAATATAAAATAAATTGCTGTCTTAACAACAATGGTTACTGTTAAGACAGTTAATGACAGAAACATTAAAATGATAACAAAAATAATTACACTTTGAACCTTTGACTCTTTGCTTGAGTTGTAGGGGCACTGTTGTGATGCAGCATATATTGGGCATTTTCAGGTATAGCAGAGCCCATCCATCCCTTTCCAGATTTGACCACAGTCAATTTCTTCCAGAAAGGGACAGCCAGACAGAAAATAATAGGGGAAAAGAAAGAGAAGAATCAACTTTAAGTTCAAATCCTTGTTGAGCTCAAAATGTAAAGAGCTAGAATGATTACCATAAGGCAATCTATTCAACACTCTGGCTCTGCAAATTATGCTGTGAAACAAAGCAATATTAGTCAATGACTAATTAAATATGTTAGTGCTAGTTTGGTACCATATTTCTTTAGTTAAATTTACACTCAGATAGAGGTTGTTATTCCTCATGCTAATAATGCAAGTACTAGTGAGATACTTGATAACTTTAAATGCTAATATGCCCAGTGTCTAATATTAAAAATATCACTATTCTCAATAGACTTTTATTTCTCAATAGTATATTTGCATTCACATAGTTGTCTCTTGATTTTCCTTCCAATGCATTATAATAACTAAATAACTGTAGTCCTTTCTGATGGTGGCGATCTCGGTTTGCCAATGTTATTGACTGTATCTTTGATTATAACTGAAAAACTAGAAAGTGCCCTTTTGGAGGGTTTTTTCCACCTTCATAATAATGGTACATACAGACTCATATTAAGAATCAGAAATACAACTTACTAAACTACTATGTAACTATTATTATACTTTAAAATCCAGTGCAGGGAATTTTCTTAACCAGGACAATTGCAGTTAATGAGACTTAAACATACAAAAATAATAAAGCTTCAGAAATGATGTTAGCTGAAATAATTTTTGATAATTATTCTAATGACTCATTTGATAGCTTTTTCTTTTAAAAAATTATTTTGATATTTCATGATTTGTTTTAATCAAGTTAAAAAAAAGAAATCTTTTCCAAGAAAAGTTTTGTTGATAGATTTCCATTTGTCAAACATATATTCCTCACATACTTTATTCTCTAGGCCAGAGAAAAGAATAGAAAGAACCATATAACAGGACACAGATGACTGTACTATTTTAAATTTGATTTGTTTTGCATTATTCCTATTTCAAATTAATTTATTTACTCCTCAACTTTAGTTACAGTCATTATTCTTCATCTGCACAAATTTGATCATTTCAAAATTTAAATTATGCAGGAGTTATATACCTTGAAATGATTTGATCTTCCTGAGTTGTTTGCCTTATGATTTTGCTAATTTCTTACATTAAGAAAAGCTGTCAATTTTGAAGAGGGGGGTATAGTCAATGGCATTTTGACTTCAAAGTCAAACAGACACGATTTGAACCAAAAAGGTAAAATGTTATAATTAAATATTGCCATCAAGTGTTCTATTGTTACTGTACCACCTTCATTGTACCACCTTAATAACAAGGAGGTAAGCTGGCAGATTCATTAGCACAACAGACAAAATGCTTAGCGGCATTCATCCATCTTTACATTCTGAGTTCAAATTCCAGTGAGGTTGACTTTGCTTTTCATTCTTTCAAAGGTCGATAAAATACGTACCAGTTGAATACTGGGGTCAACATAATCGACTAGCCCGTTTCCCTAAAATCTCAGGCCTTGTGCCTAAAGGATTAATAACAAGAAGTAAATTTAATCAGTATTTTTCCTTTTCTCTTGATAAATGAAGTCCAAATATTTTTTCAAATATACCAATAAGTGCTGCAGAGTAGAGGGAAACCCCAACTGAATTAATTCTGCTATCTTACCTTAATTTTCAATTTAATCCATATTAATTTACTGCATTTAGCAGAGTTCATTCTGTTGCAAACATTCATACCTGACACCCCACCCCCAGTGCTCTTCTTAGTTTCGTTTTTCTTGCAGACATTCAGACTAAGCATAAGCTATATTAAATTCATAAAAAAAATTTAAAAAACCTCGCTTTTATAAAGACATAGGCATCACAACATCCTATTTTCCTTCTTGAAGAAACTTTATATAAGAAACAAATTTTAACACAGAGTGATTAAAAAAGAACCACTAAATATTTGTGATAATTAGCTCTCAGTATTTATAAGAATCAGAATAAGTTCTGTACAGTAGTAAAATTCTTAAACTGGATCTATGACTAGATTTTCCCAGTTGGAATAGTGTCACTTATATCCCTAATGATCTTGGGAAAGTTGAGCATCATGGCTTCTCCTTTGCACCTTGCATATGAGATTTGATACTTCATGTCTATGTAAAAGAAAGAAATTAGCATTTATAAGAAATAGTATGGTACTATTTTCTTTAATTATTTGGGATTATTTTTTTTTTAAATCCCTCAGATGTATCATGAGTCAATGGAAATAGCACCACACAGTGAACAGCCTGAACAGAATACTGAGAATGGCTCCCGCTATCTCACTGACACAATGCCAACACAGGGAGACAGCAGCCATTGTTGGACTAAGGGCTTCACAGAACAATATGAAGAAATTCCAGGAGTGTTAGGTGAATACATTTAATTTACTTATGCTATGATAAGTTCTGGGCTTCACTATTAAAATTATTAACTACCTCTTAAAAATAGGTAATTATTATTTGCTCTCACTCATATGCACATGCACATTTAATGCCTCCCCCTCATTAGATATCATCCTAAACACACATTTTTGTGATTATCACTTATCAACACATTGTGCACATGTGTATGTGTAAATGTATGAATGCAGATATTATATTCCTCTGTCTGATAAGTGTAATTTCCACTATTGATGTTATCAGTTTGGAAACTAAACTATTTCATAAATACTAACATTTTTTAAATATGTTAGTGTTTGTTATTGCTCCTCTACATTGTTGTAGTGAATATAACAGTTTGATATAACAGGCTTCTGTGTTGAAAAATGTTTTGTAATTAATTATAGTGAAACTTTCAGAATTTCTTTTTCAAACATTTTTCAATCAATCATATTTGCTTTATCATTTTAATTTAACCTATTAATAAGACTAAAACTATAATTACCTCTTAACTATGGTTGGCATGGTGCTGCTTAATCTAATATAATATAGAAGTTACTCTAAATAACACCAATTAAAATTGTCTTTCATGAATAGTTTAACTAGTATAAAGCTTTTATGTGTTTATCCTAAGGATAGCTAAATATTTTCTTTTTATTAAGTAATTACTAAATACATGTTCCTTAGCTTTATTATTCCTTTATTTCTTTTATGTTTTCATCTACTTTGTACTGCTTAATCTATATATTCCAATTTTTAGCATTGAGTCATTTCAAAACAGCCTCAAGTTTACACTTGTCCCTTATGCATACACAGCATTCATCAATCCAATGATGTGAACTCTTTTGGAAATATATTTGGATTGAATAAAGAAATTATGCTTTACAAAGATAATTTTCTTTCTCCTGACTAACAACATTTTATCTTTTATTCTACCTAAAGTTAATCAGACATCTCACTTATGTTAGTGAGTAACTATCATCAGAATTTATTTGTGCCATTTAAAATTTAACCCTGTATGCATACTAGAAAAAAAGAAATCAACCCAAATTTTCACATGACTTGAGCAATTGATTTGCAGGAACCTAACTAACTTGACTACATGGTATCATTGAACATCACAATGTTATTGATTTCAAGAAACCAAACCCACAAAATTGAGTACCCTCTATTCACAAACCACCACAAACTATCACATTCTTAGCATGTACTTTTATGATGCATCAAAAAAACTAAGTTACTTTTTCAGAGTTAGAAAATACTCATGCCTTACATAGCTGTTAACTTTACACAAGAGTCAAATTTTTCTTTGCACTGGCTACAGCTCATATATCTAAGACAAGACAATAGCCTACTCATACACATTTTAGATCATATTCAAATAAGGGTTTCTGTCTAAATGGTAAGCTTTCAATCATCAATACTATACCATCTGCAGCCAACCTACAACTTGTATTCTCTTCTTATCTCTTATACTACTATCACAACTCATTCTCTCTGCACTTACTTCACCAAGCTACCTTGATTAGTGGTGTAATTTAAATTGATTAAACACTCTTTTTTGGGGGCCCACTATATTAAGCATATTAACTCTCACTTAACTGTTCTTCATGCAGAAAGTATTTGTGGGGAAGTTTTCCATATCATTATTGGCTAGTCAGTGAATGTATTTCACTTAGAATCTGTATGTTCTCTCAGTCATTCTAAGATCTGGATGTACAGATTTAACTATATTTTACTGAGAGAGTCAAATAACCCTGAAGCTTGTTTGGAATTGTTACCACCACAGATCAAACTCATTGCACATTTAATTTTGATTCAATTTGAATTTCGGGCTTGTCTCCCTTACTGTTATTGTCAAGAATTATTAATGCTAATGAGCTCTCATTTCAGGTGTAATTCTAATTGATTTAACATATCTTATAGGTGGTGGAGAGCAGGATCACTATATTAATTATATTAGCTAGTATCTATTCTTTATGCAGAAGGCATCGTTGAGATATTTTCTTGTATTATTAATTCAATACATTGCTTACCTCTTCCTATTGCTACTATTCTTTTCCATTTGAAATCTGGGCAAATCATTTTACTCAGTTCTTCATTCCAAAATCACATTTCTGTTTTCCTCCCAGCAGACCTCAAATAATTCAAACTGAGCATTACTTGTCAAACTGAGCCTTACTTGTCCCTAATTTCTAGACTAAGAAGGTTTTAGATGTTTATGGGTCTTGCCTCTCCTCCACTAATCTATATTAATAATAATAAAATACTTGAACGATAAAGGGAAGGAGATTCTAGAAATACTGTGAGATAAAATGTTTGGTGTAAACAATGAAATGCCACCAAATGTAAGAAATATAGACGGAGGAAAAGTAAGGAGAGTCACAGGCAAAGTAAATAGCATTTTGAGCCTGGTTGAAACAGAGAACATCAGTGAAACAAACCAACTAATCATAGCAGCAGCTAATGTTGTAGCTAACATAATAGGATACAAGTGGAAAACAGTCGAAAAGAAGAAGAGGAAGGAAAAGAAAGAACCAAACTAGAAGAAAAGAATACATATGAAATTGGAACAGACATGGAAAGAACTAAGACAATTAAATAGGATAATGAGAGAGGAATAAACCAGCAAGACAAAACAAAAATGAGAACTTTGGAACAAGCCAATAAGATAAAAAAACAAACGTGCAGAGTGGTAAACACAAGTGGAGAGGCAACTTGCATCTGTGGCAAAACAAAAGGACATCAGAATTAATCTGTACTCAGTGAGATTGAAGTTGTAAAAAATACCAAATTGGAAAGGACCAGGCTTGAGCACAAAGTTAGTGGCTGAAGAATGTTATACAGTTGCATGACAGGATCACAGCACACCTTGATGAATATCTGCAACAGGAACATGTTCCCACTTGAATGACAAGTGAACAAACGTTGTTATGTCTTAAGGATCCTTTGAAAAGTAAATTAGTGTCAAATTTTCGACCTATAATTTGTTTACTACTTATGTGGAATCTTATGACTGGTGTCTTGGTGCATCATCATCTGGAAAGTAATAATTTACTTCCAGTGGAACAGAAGGGGTGCAGGAGGTGAAGTATGGCAATTAAAAACCAGTTATTAGCTGATAAAATGGTAATTAGAAATTGCAGATGCAGATTGATGGGATTGGTTGAAGCATTATTGAATTATAAAAAAAAAGCATATGACATGATACCACACAGTTGGATAAGTAAAACAATGAGCATGTTTGGAGTTACAGAAAATATGGAGAAAAGGGTCATTGAAAGTATGAAACATTTGAGTACTGAATTGATTGGAGGAAAACAAAAAGTTGGAAAGATGAACAGCAGACATGATATATTCCAAAGTGATAGCTTATCTCCATTACTATTGGCCATAATACCACACTGTTTGATATTATGGAAAGTTGAAATAGCTTATGATTTAGGAAAAGAGTATGGTAAAATGAATCATCTATTCATGGATGAAATAAAGTTTTATGCAAAAAATGAGAAGCAGCGGGAAAGTTTTGTACATATTGTTCACATTTCTCAAATAATGTAGGAATGGAATTCAGGATTGAAAAATGTGCTACATTGATAATGAAACAGGGAAGATTTGAAGAAATCCAGGAAATTGAAATTCCAAATGGGCAAACTATGAAATCAGTTAGGAAAGGACAGTGGTATAAGTATTTGGGAATACTGGAGGCAGATGAAATAAAACATGAAGAGATAAAGCAAATTACAAGTAGGGAGTATACAAGGAGAGTGAGGAAAATATTAGTCACAGTTGAATTCAAGAAATATTACTGAAGCAATTAATTCAAGAGTAGTGTCAGTTATCAGATATGGAGCTGGAATTATGGATTTGACAAAAGGAAAACTAAAAAGTTGTTGACTATGTATGGGGCCAACCATCCAGAAGCTGATATCAACTGGTTGTACTTAAAATGAGACCAGGGTGGAAGAGGCTTAATTGGTGTGGAAGAGTGAGCAGATAGAACGAAACAGCTTACTAGATTATTTACAGAACAGCACAGAAATGTTAGTGAATAAAGAACAGGCGATCAAGACTGGAAAAGAAAAAAAAAGGAGAGGATTGAAATTCAAAGAGAGC
Source organism: Octopus rubescens (assembly GCA_027564515.1). NCBI lineage: Eukaryota > Metazoa > Mollusca > Cephalopoda > Octopoda > Octopodidae > Octopus > Octopus rubescens. Next base: position 41,863,784 of record JAOPUL010002961.1, read on the forward strand.
ATGTTAAACAGATTGATGAAAAACCTTTGCAAGGTCAGTTTTGGAAAGCCACTGAAGATGTATGCAGAACAAAATCTTGGACTGAGTTGAAAAAAGAAACAGAGCTTTATTATAGCAGCTCAAGATCAAACACTGCAAACAAACAACTTGAGAAAATATACGTGTGGAGAAAAGGTGTTGACAAAATGTAGAATATGTAGAATTTGAGATGAAACAATGGCAGACATTGTTGCAGAATGCCCTGAGTTGGCCCAGGGAGAATATAAGAAATGAAGGCATGATTA
>JAOPUL010002961.1:41913594-41926832 GCA_027564515.1 Octopus rubescens
GTATGTATGTATGTATGTATGTATGTATGTATGTATGTATGTATGTATGTATGTATGTATGTATGTATGTATAAGTAGGCATACACATAGTCAGACTTCACCTATACTCATTAACGGAGGTTGTTCACACTATATGTGCAATCCTAATTATATTAAAAATTTTATTGCGATAATTCCAACATTTGTTTCGTATAGAAACAAAAGCTTCAAACATGCAATTTCACTGCTGTTACAAATTAATGATATAGCTAATTATATATCCATCACACAAAAGTACGTACACGGTCTCTCTTTCTCTTTCCTTGTCTCTCTCTTGACACACACACACACACACAACACATACACACGGCACACACATACACACTACAGGTACATACTCAAACAAATAAATATGTATATATATATATATATATATATATATACTCACACACACACACAATGTATGTATACACATGATTATATACACACACATAAACACACACACACACATACCATTCTTTTTAGTTTGTACACCAATATATAATTATCAAGTACAGAAAAAGAATATCGATTCGTTTTTGTAACATATTTAAAAGCAAGTGAGCTAATGAAAAGATAATTTAATTATATTTGTGTATTGTTAATAGGTGTAGTAAATGGAAATATAAAATATACTAATAAACAGTACTTAGACTTTGTGAGTACGAACTAATTGAAAACGATAGAAGCTAATACATAGAAATATACAGCAAAAACACAGAAATCTTCACGTAGCAAAAGGGATAAGTATATACCTTGGCACAGTTTTCGACTAACACTTACGTAGGAACGTAAATTTAACGATGGCTGATGACTCTACAAACCCATTTGCTGAAGGTACATTTAAATTTGATTTGATTCTTTTATTTATTTACCTTTTTTACTTGTTTTTTTACTTGTTTTGTTTTTTTACTTTTCATTGCTGGTGCACTGCCTTGAAGTGTTTTAGTCAATCAAATTTAGTCAATCAAATAGCATCAGTCTGGTTATTCTGCCGGTTCTATTTTACCGAACCGCTAAGTTTCGGTGACGTAAACAAACCAACACTGCTGGTTAAACATACACACACAGACACAAACACGTGCGCCCAGGCAGATACCCCCTCTCCAGATACATATACTCACAATGTAAACAAACTAGAAATGTTATATCCTCTCCTAGTCCTTCCATTTTAAATATTCTCATTGTCCTCTCTCTATCTCATAACCCACTTCTGCTTTACTTTTGTGTGTATATGTGTGTGTGTGTGTTTGTGTGTGTGTGTGTTTGTGTGTGTGTGTGTTTGTGTGTGTGTGTGTTTGTGTGTGTGTGTGTTTGTGTGCGTGTGTGTGTTTGTGTGCGTGTGTTTGTGTGTGTGTGTGTTTCAAAATATATGGGTTTCTATAATTTTGAGTATTCACAGAGGAGCGTCTATGAATAGCTATATAATAGGGTCAACTCCATTAAAGGCACTAAATGACCAGGTGATGGTGGCGGTGTGTAAGCAGTCGATGGCGAACTCAAAAGGATGAAAGGCAATGTCGATATCGATGCGATTTGAACTCGGAACAGAAAGGTTAGTAAAAGTAATGCTATTTTAAGACATTTTTTTATCACATGTACGTGTGTGTTTGTGTGTGGATAGCTATATATGTACGCCTGCCTGAGTGTGTGCTTGTTTTTGGAACAGTTAATATTTCGAATATAAGATAGCATAATAGTTAATCGTTGCATAAAACTCCATGCATGTCCAACTTCCAATCAAGTATTAAACATAATTTGTCCCCCGGTTTTGACCGACAGATTACAGAGTACGTCCAAGAGCAGAAGAAAACTGGAAATTTGGTTAATTTTTTTAAAATTATAACATTACACAAAGATGTGATCCAAAATCTGAAAGAGACAGATGCTCGTTCAGCGCTCTGTGAAACTCGGAGTAATTACGGACTCGAATCAAACCGTTTTAAATAATATATGTAACTCCTACTAAATGTGTTGAGCGCCCTTTTCTTTCGGTTGTCCACTCACTCGTATACATAAGTTGCATTGTATTATATCCCTGAGCAAAGTTCTTCACGTAAGAGAGAAATAAGTTTCTGTAAATGCTTACAAAGCAGATGATACACTGTATCACGCGCCAAAATGGACAGAGCCGACGATCTATCACATGACCAACAACACAGATAAGGGAAGAAGAAATTTTCTGTTTGCTCACACTTTATGATTTATGTCAGTCGAAGTAACAACGTACAAATGTTAAATTTAAAGTAAATATATTTATTTCTAACATGTATAAAATGGCACAATTTTTTTTCTTTCTTGATTTTGTTGTTGTTGAGGTCAGCTGCAGACGATTATATCATACCTGATTACATTACTGGTACTTCAGTAAGCAAAATGAGCAGGCAGGGCATTGGCTATAGCTTCCGTAAGGTCCCCGAAAGTGATGAATGATGAAGGGTGGGGAAAATAGGAAGAAACAATGATTGATATATTATTCCCAGACCAGTCACCTGGTTTGAAAGCCTGCAACAGAGTTAACTCCATGAAAGGCACTAAATGACCAGGTGATGGTGACGGTGTGTAAGCAGTCGATGGCGAACACGAAAGGATGAAAGGCAATGTCGATCTCGATGTGATTTGAACTCAGAACTGAAAGGTTAGTAAAAGTAGTGCTATTTTAAGGCATGGGCGTCAAGGGGCTTTGCCAGGGAGTTTCTCGGGTCTAGGGGCCTCAATTCTAATCTCTGTATGCTGTGGCTTGCTGTCAATATGTACTACAGATCCTGTTGTATTGAATTGCTCGGGGGGGGGGGGGGCTATAATGATGCAACGATGACCCTAAGCAAAGGGATAATTATTGAGAGAGAAAAACAGTTTCCTGAAAAATCTTTAAAAGGGTGTCAGAGGTACATGGGGCTAGTTTCGATGAGACTAAATACATACGAGAATGTTCCCCCCCCCCAACGCCGTCGCCGTATATATACTTATTCACAACCCATGTTATAGTAATCTATGTGGTTGTGGCGTTAACCCTGTAGCACTGTGCCATCGAGCTGAGTGTGGCACATATTTTTGTTTACTTTTTAAAAATAAGTAATCTTCCACTACTTTATGTCTGTGTCTTGCGAAGGAAAGGTGTTGGCGAAGCTTGAGAAGCTGTAATGACAGCGGAAGCGATCGGTTTTTTGTCATCACTCCAAGCTGCCGAAAAAAAAGACAAAATATGACCTGAAACAATGTAGAAATCCCATTGCTTTCAATTTCGCTCGAAACGTCTACATAACGGGAATTTAAATCAAAACTTACAAACCCAAAATACTTTACAAACACGGGCCATTCAATAAAAACGGTCGTATTGGGACAACATATGTGTGTGTGTGTGTGTGTGTGTGTGTGTGTGTGTGTGTGTGTGTGTGTGTGTGTGTGTGAATTACGAACGATGAGAATGAGTGCTCAACACTGCATTGGTGTAACAGGCTTGAATAAATACTGAAATTTATTAAGTAAGAAACCAATGGTAGCCTTAATTCACAAATAAAGTATATATATATATATATATATATATTTGTGTGTGTGTGTGTGTGTTATATACAGATGAGTTTAAAGATGAATACCAGTGATCATAATTTTAGCTTGAGCCTTCAAGGATGATCAAATTGATGCAGCTATTCAGTTAAAATTCCCATATTTTGATGAGAAGAATTTCAAAGGGTTGAGGTTCGAGGAATAAAGGTTTGGTAAAAGTGTTTACTTCAGTATTTGGGTGGAAGGATAGAAATGGTGAGAAAATGAGAGGTGGGGAAAACTGATGGGTAGCAGTTGACAGCTTATATGCTCAGAAGAACAGACAACAATAAGAGAAGAGGTAAAGGAAAGAAGCAGCATTTTACTGGACAAATGTGTGTAGGACTCTCATGAATGAAGGTTTATCAGTCAGATATTCATTTATTTTTTTATGTAATTGATGACTTTCTTTGGATTTGACTTATGTTGTTTTTAAGCAGTATAATCCAAGGTATGGGAGAATTATTTCTATATGGCTCTCACAAGAGCTTTGAAAAGCTAAAGTATTTTCAGTCCTGTAGTTAACGCCTAGTCTTTGTGATATAATTTAAGCATTGTAATATGAGGGTGTTCAGAAAGTAATTGCGTCTTTTCACCACTATGAAATATGAATCAACTAATCACGCCAGAGCCAAGATCGAATGGGCAGGAACTGTCTAGAAATAGTACATCATCTCTTCTACCCAGCAGTGTGTCATTCATAGTTATTTCGGTAATTAACCCCATGGAGGATAAGAACTTTATGAAACAATATATTTGCCATTGCTTACTGTATGTGTTTCAGCAGAAAAGTATCGCTACAGAAGCAATGAAAAACGTTTGTGAAGTGTATTCGGATGTGGTGAAAGCTTGTACATGTCAGCTGTGGTTTAAAAGGTTTAAAGATGGCTATTGTGACATATCTGACAAGCCTCGATTGGGAAGACGACCCACTCTGAATTATGACCTTTTGAATGAGACTATTGTATCAGATCGATGTCAAAGCACCAGAGATTTGCTGCAAAAATTTAATGTGTCATGTTCAACTATCCATGGACATCTCAAGCAAATTGAGAAAACATGCAAAGAGGGAATTTGAGTTCCATATGAGCTTACACTTGAGAACCGAACACAACATTCTACCATCTACAGTAGTTTTCTAACCAAGAATAACAACCTGTCATTTCTGCAGTGCATTATTACAGGTGATGATAAATGGGTTTTGCATCACAACAGAAAATGAAAAAGACAATGGTTACCATGTAATGAGAAGCCAGTACCATCCACAAAAATGCTTGCTCTGTGTTTGGTAGAACATGAAAGGTATCGTCCATTACAAGCTACTGGAACATAGAAGGACCATCAATGCAGATGTCTATTGCCAACAACTAGATTGTGTAAATTAAAAATTACCTTGAAAGTGGCCAACTTTGGTAAACAGAAAATGTGTTATTCTCCAGCATGATAATGCATGGCCATACTCTTCAAAACAAACCTAAGAAAAAATAAGATTGTTACGATGAGAAGTTCTTCCACATCCTCCATACTCACCTGACTTAGCACCTACAGATTTCCACCTGTTTCGATCACTAGAATATTTTATAAGAGGCAAGCATTCAGAAATAAAGAGGAAGTTGAAAACTTTCTTTCAGACTTTTTTTTTCAGGTAACGAAATATGTTTCTTTGAAAAAATTACTTTCCCGCTGGGCTGCAGTCATTGAAAATGATAGTGATTACATTTTTGATTAAAACTATTCATATAAATGTAGTTTACATTCGTTTTTATATCCTTTCTGGTAAAACACAATTACTTTCCAAACACCCTGATATATGTGAGGCTTGCATTTGTAACAACTTTGAAAGTTTAATTTGCATGTTTCTTTAATATTTGTAGCAACTGTTTCTTTATATTGTTGAAAGAGACTAAGATGTCATGTGCCTCAGTGGAATATGCTTCAAAGCTCTGTATTCACCACAGTGGTGCTTGTCAAATGTAAAGTGCTTTGTTTGCATGATAATTATTCCTGTGTGGAAAAAAATTATCAAGAATGAAGGCTGACATCATCTGCGCAGGAATGGTTTTGGCTACAGTTAACAGTGTGTGGGTTGGATTTATTCAGGTTATCTATTAATCCTTATTGCTAATATCCAAGAGAGAAAGGTGAGTGATGGGAAGAATGGATTCTAAATAATTACAAGAATCATCTTTTGCAAAAAGGAATATTGTAAGTTGCTTGAATATGAGATAAAGAGATTGAAAGATTTCTAACATAGAGAGAAATAGAAGGCAGGGAAGTTTTGTGAACAAAAGATTAAGTTACTTAAAGAAAGCATTAGGAATACAATGAAATGAATGGACATTGAGTAAAACAGTAATTTTTGTCACAATGTGATTTTTAATACTCTTTTTTTCTTCTTTCTTTACAGAGCCACTCACTAAATACTTCACATACTTTTCTCCTATAACTGTGATTCCAAGCAATATGTTGTTATCCATATCCATATTTTTAATCTTACTGCACTGTTGTCAATGTGTAGATCTCATCTATCATGTACAAGAAGAAAAAGGTGCAAACACCTTTGTTGGAGATATTGCTAGTGACTCGCAATTGTTTGCTAGTTTCTCATCTCAGGATTATGGACTCATTACTTTTACTCAACTCAAACGCCGGCTCTCAAGTAGCTCTCTGTTGTTTAATGTTACTAAGAGTGGGAAATTATACACAGCTCAGCGGTTAGATGCTGAATCTCTTTGTACATATAACAAAGAATGTTCAAAAATTGTCAAAGTTGCTGTAAGGCAAGCAGAAGCATTTATAAAAGTATTGAAAATCAAAGTGATAATTGAAGATATTAATGATCATCAACCTGAATTTCCTGACAAACAAATTGATCTTCAGTTCTATGAGACAGATGGGAAAGGGACAAAGAAATCAGCACCAAGTGCCATAGATAGTGACATGGGAGCTTTAAATTCCAAAATTAACTATAGACTAAAAAATAATGTAAATCAGACATTTTCATTATTTGTTTCTAAAAGAGCTGATGGTGTATCAACATTAGAAATCATCTTAGAAAAGAAACTTGATCGAGAGATCAAAGATTTATATGTAGTGCAAGTTGTTGCAAGGGATGGAGGTTCTCCATCACATCAGTGTATTCTAAATGTTCAAATTTCTGTCATTGATGAAAATGATAATCGGCCTATTTTCTCTCAAAATATGCACAATGTTTCAGTGAAAAATACTCATTTAAGAATGAGGCCTATTGTAATATTATCAGCAAAAGATAAAGATTCAGGTGAAAACAGTCATGTTTCATATTACTTTAGTCCCAAGACATCAGCAATTGCAAGAGACCATTTTAAGATCAATAAAGAAACAGGAGAAATTTTCTTTGATAAAACCTCTAAGTTAAATGAGAAAGTGACTTTTAAGTTATTTATCGAAGCTAGAGATGGCGGTAGTCCACCTTTGAGTTCAATTGCAACAGTTATAGTGAGCATCTTGAATCAAGAAAATAATGCTCCAACTATAGATGTAGATTTTGTTTCTGTATTAACTGAAAACACTACAAAAATATTTGAAAGTACCAAAGTTGGTAGTTTTATAGCATATGTTATGGTTACAGACAATGATGTTGGACACAATGGAGAAGTCACATGTGATCTTAAACATGAAAAATTTCAACTTTCTGCAATTAGTTCAAAAGAATACAAGGTCATTTTAAAAGAGCATGTTGATAGAGAAATTGAGGATCATTATATAATTATAATAAAATGTCAAGACCATGGATTCCCACCATTGCAGAGAGAAAGAAAATTTTCCCTTCAGTTGATGGATGTCAATGATGTACAGCCAATGTTTACTAAAAACACATTCAAATTTCTGACCTATGAAAATGAAAAACCATCATTTCCAGTTGGATTTGTTAATGCCACTGACCCAGATTTAGGGCTAGGAGGCAAATTATCATATGTTTTATTTAATAAAAACCAATTTGACATTCCTTTCAAAATAACAGACAATGGATTTATTTCAACTAGAAAATCTCTTGACCGTGAACAAAATAGCATTTATAAATTTCAAGTTTTAGTCAAGGACAATGGAAGTCCATCACTTAATAATACGGCTAATGTTATTGTGGAAATTATGGATGAAAATGATAATGCTCCTTATTTCACCTTTCCTAGTGTAAGCCCCTTTAGTTTGGATCTTCATTACCATCCACAAAGTGACACTGAAATCACTGTTCTGAGAGCATCAGACAGAGATAGTCATGTAAATGCTTTCCTTACTTATGAATTAATTAGAGGTAATAATAAACGATTATTTATGATTAATGCTCATTCAGGTATTTTATCCTTTTCTCGAGCAGTTTATCAAAATGATGCAGGGTCATATGAACTTCAATTTATAGTTAAAGACAGTGGAAATCCAGTTTTATCAGCAACAACCATTTTGTCTTTAACATTGACAGTCAGTAATAAAACATCAAATATGTTAACAGCTGTCCAAATTCAATCTAGTGATATGATTGATGTAAATTTAGTTATAATTATTGTTGTTGTAGCAGTGGTACTATCTATTGCCATTGTGATATTTATTACAACATGCATTGTTAAATACAACTACCCCAGAAATGCTAACCATAGCACAGATGTAAATACTTCATACCAGTCAAGAAGTGAAATGCGAAATCTCATTTATCAAACTAACAATCGAGTTTCAATGACAAGAGGCCAAAATGAGGGCGTGAGTCCAAATACTCCATCAATGAGATCAAGAGGTCAATTTTATCCAGAAATCGAATCTCAGAAGCCTTCCACTATGATCAGAACACTTTCAAAGTCTTCACAAGTAAGTTAATTGCTTTCATTATCATTACTTTAAGCTGTTTTACTGTTCAAGTGAAAATAGTTGAGCTTTATTCATGATAACATGAAGTAACTGAAGATTAATTTGTTGGTATTAAAACAAAAACTGATTTTTAAAATACAGCAATAAATTATGGAGGCATTTTAAAAGGATTTAAAATTAAGAGATTTAACACTTACAAAATATCTATTTAACCTGTGTCTTTAAAGTAGTATTTAAAGAGGGACACTATTACCATGACGATATCCAATTAAACAAATAAAAGCAGCCTTAACAGAGTATATCTGATCTCAGATATGCTATATTTTGAGCTTACATGGAAAATACTGTGCACTGCATCTTGCTGCTATTGGTTAAGTTGCATAGAGTAGGATCATCAGAGCAAGCTATATGCTTTGCTGCTGTATAGATTCTAATTATTTCTACATCAGACGATGGCAAGGTGGACTTAGTAGCAACAGGGTAGCTTTATCTGAAAGTTATGAAAGTTGACTCACTACACAACTTAAATACATGCCCGATGTGGAAATTGATGTTGTAGTGATTTTAGTGCGTTTAAGTATTATACACATCAAAATGGTCAAAAAGCTGTGTTTTCAAATTTGGTATTGTGTAACATTCTGGATTAGTATTGATATATTTTAGTTTTAAGTTGTGGGATTTGACAGTGTATTCTAGGAATATGAAGGTTGCATTAGATATTAGCAATGATTCACTATAATTATCTACTTTTTTAGTATTTTTGACATTTATGAAGGTGGACTATATGTAGGATGCAATACATGGTGTATCACTTTACTGTGGATTTATAAAGGAAAAGGTTGATAATTTATATCTATTATGCATTAGATATGAAAAATAGTTATGATGCATGCACAATAGCAGTGATCACAAATCAGAATTTCAGACTTCCCTACTGTATTATGCTTTTTGAGAAAATGATATATATCTCTATATGGCACTGATTACCAGACTCTCTCTCAAAAAAAGAAAAAAAATTAACTTTATTTGTTTGTTTCACTACTGAGTAGTTAGTTGTAAAATACAATTGTTTAAAACAAAAAATAATGCAAGTATGGAAGAATGAATGTAAAACAGTAAACAAAGTTGATATATAAAGGGCCTCTCCCTCAGAGTGAAAGGCAGATTGTATGATGCCTGTTTATGTACAGCTATGCTACATGTGGCAGTGAAACATGGGCTATGACTACAGAGGACTTGCGAAGGCTTGAAATAAATGAAGCCAGCATGCTCAGCTGAATGGGTAATGTCAGTGTGCATATAGGACAGAGTGGATATGATTTAAGAGGAAAACTGAGTATAAGAGGCATCAGATGTTGTGTACAAGAAGGAAGACTGTGCTGGTATTTTATGTGATGTGTATGGATGTGGACAGCTGCTTAAAAAAATGCCGATCTTTAATTGTGAAGGGAACTTGTGGAAGGGATAGACCCAGGAAGATGTGGGACGAAGTGGTGAGAAAGGATCTTCAGATGTTGGGCCTCACTGAAGAGAATAGGGATCAGGACGTGTGATTTGTTGTACTTGAAAAGACACATCAAGCTAAGTAAAATCACAGCCATCCATACATACAGGCATGTTCTTTGTGGCCATGCTCCCACTCCCTCTCTGAGCTGAGAGGTCTTTGTCTTGCAGGTGCCAGCGCCATATAAAATGCACTCGTGCCGGTGCCACATTAAATACACTTGTGCCGGTGCCACATAAATTACACTTGTGCCAGTGCCACATAAAACGCACCCATGCCAGTGCTACATAAATGCACCCATGCCGGTGGCACATAAAATGCACCCAGCACACTCTGTAAGGTGGTTGGCATTAGGAAGGGCATCCAACCATAGAAACCATGCCAAAACAGACAATTGGAGTCTGGACAGCTCTCCAGCTGGCCAGCTCCTATCAAACTGTCCAATCCATGCCAGCATGGAAAACGGACGTTAAATGATGATGATGACTTAGTTATATGTTTAACATGAGTTTTATATAACATGAAATTAATTTGGTGCATTGTTGTATTGGAATTAGCTAAAAGGACTAATTTCATTTAATGTTGAAGACTAATGAGTTTTACTACTCATTCTATACATAAACATTTCAAGCAGAATTTTAACAAGTGAACCTCACATGAATGTTTGAAAGGCTCATCCTGTAGAAAAGTGTCTACCTACATAACAGTTACATGTACTTCCCTAGGAACAGAGTTCATACCATTTACTTTTGCCATAAGTCAGTATGCAGAAGTAGGATAAAACGTTGAAGCAGTTGAGCAACAAAAAGCCTTTTTCCTCACCCTGTGAAAACAGATACAAAGTTGTTGGTATTGTTATTACAAATAAGATACTCAGAATGATCACCTTACACACTTCGTTCTTTAATGTAACAGCAGTCCTGTTATTGAATGTGGAGGGCCTTTTACAACTAAATACCAAGAGTAAAATTCTCTGACTGTGAAACTTTGCTATGTGCAACCAAGCAATATACATAGTACTTAAAGAAATATGATCTATCAACAAACATACCAGATTTAGAAATACGATTATCAAAATATGTCATCATCTATACTGGCAGAAAAGAAAAAATAACATAGTGGAAGTATATCATTTTAATTCCGTTTTTAGACTTAAATTCAGTTTGTGACGCTAATGGTTCATTTAAAGTAACTCTAAATTCTTTTATGCAGGACTTAGCATCTACTTGATTTGAGATTTGTGGTTTGGCAGTGTTTTATTTCAGTGAAGTAACTAGACAACGAAGGTCTACTTAAATAGACAAATCAGTGAGAGGGACTAATTAATTTTAGAATATTTCTAAAGTGAATGAAATAAAATACTTCCTTAAAAAGAAGAAAGAACAACAAAGGAAATATAGGATGTGAGGAACATAAAGACAAATCCTAGTCTTCTTCAAATTTACAAAAAAATCAGTAGATTATAAATCAAGCCTATAATTTGAAGGGAAATCTCACAGGGAAATATTGAATGAACAATGCAACAGAGTTTTTAAAATCATGCTAGAACACACAGATTCTTCAAAGCTGAACTTTGCATACCTAAATTGCAAGCATGAATTACATTGGTATAAAATATGTGATATTTGCTATAGACAGAATGAGCTTGATGATTTCCCTTTAGCTATCCTAAAAAACTGGTAAATCTTTTAGCTAAATCACTTTAGATACTTTACCTGCATTTCCTTAAGTTGAGATACCAAAATATAAAAGGCAATCAAGAGTTCTAATGATATAAAAAAAGATTTGCATATTGCAAATCATCTCTTCACCAAGATTCAACATCCCGAAATCAGCCTTCACCACCCCATCACATATCTTTGTGAGTCTCTATCTTCCTCATCACTTTTTTAGACAGCTATTCTCATCAATATACATTTCATAGTCAAACTAATGCAGTCTTTTCTCTTGCATACAACATCTGATTCCTATTAAACCCATTTTCTTTTCTCAACATCTTAATCCTTTTTTGTTCATGTACATTAACAATGCACATCTAATGGAGCATGCTAGCTTCATTTCTTTCTAACCTTTGCAGGTCTTTTGCATTTAGGCCCATGTTTCACTATCATGTAGCATTGCAGTTCATATGCAGACATCACAAATTCTGCCTTTTACTCTAAAAGACAAACCTTTTGTTACCAACAGAAATAACAGCTCCCTGAACTTTCTTCAGCCTGTTCTTAATTTTGCTACTATACTTTCAGAACATTTTCTACCTCTGCTAATTAGGGTACCTATATAACAGAATCTATCTGCTCCCTTTGGGGGAATTTGCTTAGGCAAGTGAGAGCATTTATTTTTTGTGCACTCTTCATGCTTATTACTCCTGCAGAGCTGCCATATACAAATCTGCTTTCTCTATTAACCTTCCCATGATTCCACTGTACCTCTTGTGTGTCCATAGCTTGCATTGATTACACTGTATGGAATTCTACCAACTTCTCTTCTATATGCTGGGCAAGGCCTTTTCTCTGATGGGAGTAGGGTCATAACTGTTTTCTTATTTGCTAATATTTTAGTCTTTGCTAAATTAACTTTGAGGCTATTTGGTTCTAAGTTTGGCTTCCATGCTTGGAATTTCTTCTCTAATCCAACTACAGATTCTGCTATAAGAATGAGGTCATCACAATTTGTGAATTCCCAAGGGCATCCAGTCTTAAACTCCTTCCTTATGGTTTGGAGGTCTATGATAAATAGATGGGGATAGAGAACTGAACCTTGGTAGGCATACAGAATTCATTGCTGTTCTTGTTTCTAACTTTCACCTGCCAACAGAATCTCTGTACATGGCTTGTGTTGCTCTCACAACCCATCCATCTACTCTCAACCTTTTCAGCACCCACCAGATACCAAGCTAGAGATTCTGTCAAAAGCTTTCTCCAGGTGAACCAATATCAGTACAATGTTAAAAATCTTGCTTTGAAATGTGTAGATAAAAACTTATTATGTATCTAATGAAAATTAAATGCCAATCAGTATTTTTTACCTTTAAATGCACTTTTCTGATTTATTTAAAAGTGCTGATGTATTTAAGAACAGGGGAACTGGAGTAGTAAAAATTATAGATTTAATCTGAAATTCAATTTTTAATTTCATTTAGATGAAATTTGAGGAAAATGCTGTAAAATATTCTATATGTAAAAAAATTCCATATTCTAATTCAGGAATAAAATTTATATGATATATTTTACTACAAATATTCCATTCTATACTGGGCACGAAGGCCTGAAATTTGGGGGGAGGGGAGTAGTCGATGTTATCGACCCCAGTTCGTAACTGGTACTCACTT
>JAOPUL010002961.1:42077925-42090734 GCA_027564515.1 Octopus rubescens
TATGGTATTTAGAATATAAATTAACATGAAATTTTGATGGAAGGTTTTAATTTAGATCACTTTAAGATTGTTATTAACATATTTCTTGTTGAGATACACTGCCTTTGCTTCAATTAATTTTTAAAATAACAAAGAATTTAGTGAAATAACTGTCATTAAAAATATGGTATTTAGAATATAAATTAACATGAAATTTTGATGGAAGGTTTTAATTTAGATCACTTTAAGATTGTTATTAATATATTTCTTGTTGAGATACACTGTTTTAATTAATTTTTAAAATAACAAAGAATTTAGTGAAATAACTCATTAAAAACATCGTATTTAGAACATAAATTAAGATGAAATTTTGATGGAAGGTTTTAATTTAGATCACTTTAAGATATAACAAAGAATTTAGTGAAATAACTGTCATTAATATGGTATTTCGAACATAAATTAACATGAAAGTTTGATTGGAGATTTTAATTTAGATAATTTTTAAGCAGGAAATTTGTGGCATAGAATCAAAGGTTATCTCAGACAGGTTGGTATCAAAAGGGTTAAGCAGCAATGAGCAAATGTGCAAGCAAAATGAAAAATGTATTGAAGAAACGGCGACTTTGAAAGTACAAAAATAACATAGAATATCAACTATATATAAAAGAATAAAAAAAGATATTATTTTTCTGCTGTCATGTGGGACTGGAAACCTTTGCAACACCTCTTGGTATGTGTATGTGTGTGTGTGTATAGATGTGTGTGTGTGTGTGTGTGTGTGTGTGTGCACATGTGAGTGAAAATGAGTGATCAATAGCAGAAAAAATTCTTTAAATGGTTGACCAAATAATAAGTGCGATATCAGTAGCCGGTCCCTCATGCCTGGTTAGCTTCGGCCATCATCCTCCCTGGCAGTCGATAAAATAAGCCAACAGACAAAGTAATGGAGGTCGATACAGTCGACTGAAAACCATTGAGAGTGGTGTCCCAGTTTAGGCGTGATTTAACGAAAGAATGAAAGAATAAAGGAATAAAGGAATATTAATAAAAAAAATTCTTATTCTTTTGATCTTTAAAACTCTACACATTATGACAGAACTGTTGAGTCTAAATCTATTGGCTCACATACAGGCTAATTCATTATTGAAATCATCATCATCATCATTTTAACGTCTGTTTTTCATGCTGGCATGGGTGAGACGGTTTGACTGGAAACTGGCAAGCTGGGGAGCTGCACCAGACTCCAGTCTATTTTAGCTTAGTTTCTATGGCTGGATGCCCTTCCTAACGCCAACCACTCCAGAGAGTGTAGCAGGTGCCTTTAACGTGTCACCAGCATGGATATTTTTAACGTGTCACCAGCACAAACATACATATATATACATATATACGACAGGCTTCTTTTAGTTTCCGTCTACCAAATTCACTCACAAGGCTTTGGTCAGCCCAAGGCTATATATAGTAGAAGACACTTGCCCAAGGTGCCACGCAGTGGGGCTGAACCCAGAACCATGTGGTTGGGAAGCAAGCTTCTTACCACACAGCCACGCTTGTGCATATATATATATATATATATACATACATATCTACATAAAAAAAACAAACAAATCAAATGTCCCTCCCAAGCCATAGGCTCATAAGGCTGGTTTCCCAGATGTGGTGTATATATTCCCTCACTGGATGGGACACTAGTCTGTCACAGGTTTACTCATTTTTACCTGCTGAATGGACTGGAGCAACATGAAATTAAATGTTTTGCTCAAGAACAGAATACATCACCCAGTCCAGGAAGGAAAACAACAATCTTATAATCATGAGTGCAACACCCTAGTCACTAAGCCATGCACCTCCACCATATATACATACATACATCATCATTTAGCGTCCATTTTCCATGCTGGCATGGGTTAGACGATTTGACTGGAAGCTGGCAAGCCCAAGAGCTGCACCAGACTTTTTTTTTTTTTTTATACTCGGTCCAACATCACTGCCTCAAGGTCCTAGATACATTCCAGGTCAGTTTCTGTGGTCAAGTTGTCGATGTAAGTGGGTTCCACAATGAAATGGGTTCCAAAATGAAGTGGGTTCCAAAATGAAGTGGGTTCCACAAGACTAATTTGGAGATTTCCAGTTCAGGGTGGCACACGCAGTGACTAGACAGTCGCAACCGTCTTAGCCTGATCTTCTTGCTAACTTTTGACAGGTTTCCATAAAAGTATTCATTTGCCATAGGTTGCTGCCATTTCCCATAGGTTGCTGCCATATCCATTTATTGAGGTTTGTATTCCATTGTATTGGCTTGCACTTAAAATTCCCGCATTTTTAAACAAAACTTGTTAGTTACTATGGTGACAGCAATACCTACCTTTCTCTCTCTCTCAACAACAACCTTTTCTCCTCGACCTTTTATTCAAAGTGAAAGTCTTTTTTAAAGTTTATTGCATTTTCTATGTTGAAAGACACAGAAACACACAGAAATACACGCATGCACACATATATACACACACACACACAAACAACCAAAAATAAATAACTATATATCTTTCAAAGCTTTTGAATGACAATCTATCTATCACACATTTCTCTCTCAACAACATTTTCTCTTCCCCTATACATTGTGACGTATATTTTGATTTCTCCCCTTCATTCCCTCCCTATTATAGATGTTGTTACGGACAGAGAGACGGAGATTCACATGTCTTTTATTATATAAAGATTAAGGTGGCAAGCTGGCAGAATTGTTAGTGCATTCAAAACAAATGCTTAGTGGCATTTCTTCTATCCTAAGGTCAATCCAGCTGAAGGTCTCGTTTTTTCAAGGTCAAACAAAATAGGTACCAGTTAAGCATTGGGATTGATGTAATCAACAAATGCCCTCCCTCTAAAATTGCTATCCTTATGCCAAAATTAGAAATAATTATATTATGAGTTCAAATTAATTTATTGCAAAATAAATCCTCTTAGGTAACAAATAGCCTATTACATGAAGCAGCATACTAATAGTGATTTCTTTTAATAATAAAAGTGAAACATCATTGAGAATTTGGCAAAATTCTGTATACAATTACTTGTCAGGGAAAATTACCTCACACAGCACATGAGAAGGATGGATATATTTATTAAAGTGTATATATTTATATCTTGATTCTTTATCCTTTAAAAATTTCATTTTTTAATCTTATTTTTAGATCTTGATATTTTGAAAACTGAGAAAAACCTACAGCAATAATAGTGAATAAATTATATCTCACTGTTGTTTCATACTGGAATATATATTCTGTTGTGGCTGTACACATCACTTATGTCAATGAAGAAGATAGTCCTCATGCCTATATAGGAAACATTGCTACAGATTCAAAATTGTCACACTCTCATACCATGGAATGTAATTACATTTGCACAACTACAAAGGACTTGGTCAAATAGTTGCTACTTATTCATTGTTTCCAAATCAGAAAAGATATACACTACTCGGACAGTGGATGCTGAAACACTTGTTATAAGAAAGAATGCTTCAGAACTGTTAAAGTAGCAGTAAGGAAAGCAGAAACATTTATAAAGATATATATTCAGAATTTCCGGAAGATCAGGTGACAGAAGAATTTTTTGAAACTGATCCAACAGTTTTTCAGGTAGGACTATTTTTATGACAGTTGTCTTCTTTTTGGTTTCACTTTAAAATATGATCTCTGAAAAATCAAATCATGTAATATTTTAGTTTTGTTTTCAGTTGCCTGCTCAAATTGAAATATTTTGTTTGTGTTTCAATTATAATAATGAATAATTATTAAAATTAATTCATACCACTACTCTCAGATTGAAATATTGTGTAACTTATTAAATGCATTTATTGTTTAAACTGCATATTGCTCAGAAAACAAGGTTACAAACCCAAATAACCCCCCAAATAAAATGAAAAGAAGTCAAACCACTCAATATGCCTTAAATGTTTATGAAAATATATGTTATTAGCAGAAAGATGCAAAACCAAATTTACTTCCATTTAAATGTCAACATAGTATTCCTTCATACAGAATCCCCACAAATGTTGATTTATCCCCTTATAGACAAAATGCCATAAAAATAGACCCTGTGCCTTTGGTATGTTGGCAAGAAAAAGTGTTTGGTAGTGAAATGATTAAATGCGTTTTAATTGTACCTTTCTTGAATCATGACTCACCATACAGGTGAGTTATAGCCTACACTATGATGGATAGATATGGAAAATTGTCACATTTGGTGACACATAGAAAAGAGATGCAAGCTGGTCTGAACCAGAAATGGATGACAATGCAAAAGTTCCCAGGGAACTAAACAAGAATAATACATCATCCCCTGTGGATAATGATAAGCTTAAATCCAATGCCCAAAGTTTATGCAACAATGTCCACCTTTTTGTCTCTTACATTAAAACTATTGACCCTCATTTCATAATTATAAAGAATGTGCCTATGTTTCTGTGACTGTTTTTAGCATGGCTAGCTACAATTTGTTTCACAAAAACACTAAGTGTCATGAAGGTGGTGTGATGGCCTATATTCACTCAGGTTTTTCAGCAATTTCTTGCAACAATTTTAACCAGTTACAATAAGAGGTATTTTTCAGCAACATTTGTAAAGGCATGTCAGCACTACTGCTTGATGTTTTTTACCATCCTCCAAACTACCATCAAGAGACACAGCTTTTCAGGTTTTTGACATCCTCAGAGTTGCTTCTAGGAAAACAGCCACCAATGTTTTCATTACTGGTGATTTCAACTACTCAGAGATTGATTGGTAAGACTTTCACTGGCTGCAAAGTGCAAATGCTTTCCTTGATTTACTGATGGATTCAAGCTAGTCTCAAGTATTCTTCTCCTCCACAACAGATAACACTTTGGATCTTTTGGTAACTCCAATCACACTATAAACATTGCTAATTTATCTTTTATGGGCATAAAGAAAAACCACCACTACCTTCAAACCACTCACTTTGATGAAAGCAAAGCTGAATAGAACTTGTATTGTACTGAGTTACAACACCTAAACTGGCTTGAATTTTACAATTTTGATGATATCAATACTATCCTTCAGCACATTCTCAATTCAATCAGAGCCACATATAAAGCATCAGTACCATGCAAATGTGCTAGAAACCCCTAAAGTATAACTTAGAAGGATGCAGCACACATTGCCAGGAAAGAACAATGAGGGGCTGAACATGAATACAGATTACATAGAACAGAAGATAAAAGTGCAGCAGTCCATCCAATTATATCAAACAGGTGAATAAAAAGCAGTATTTAAATTTGAATATATAACAATCCAGTTAGCAAAGTGTTCTGGAAATATGAAGCCTCACTCTCCAGGTGTCCCTCTCCACAATCCCAACACAATTCAGATTATTGATGATCCCAAAGATTGTGCTGCCAAATGATATACTGGTATTGTTACTGAAGATGATACATTTTACAATTGCATCATCTTCACTTCTACTGATGCCAAATTCCATATCTATTGAATTTAGTGCTGCAATGTTGCAATTTCATTTCAAGTGTATGCCTAACTATGCTTTCCTTGGTCTTGATGGTGTTACTTATCTGCTTCTCAAACACATTGGTCTTTCTACTACACCATCTTCCACTCCTCTTCTAACTCTGCCTTAATAACTGTGCTAACTCAGAACATGGGAAAATTACCAGCATTATTTCCTTTTCAAAAAAGGGTGTCCACACATAAATTATCATCAGCATTATTTCCTGTTCAAAAAAGGTGACCACACGTCAATTATTATCCAGTCAGTCTTACTAGATATATCACCAGATTGATGCTGACTTGTGTCAGAAAGACATTTTGGAACTTCTGGAGCTTTTGTAACTTTATTCAACCTGCAGAATTTGGATTTATCCCTAACTTCAGCTGCTGTGACCCAATGCCATCTTAGCATCATAGGTCCCCAGGCAAATCAATGCACTAGAACTAATAGTATTTATTTATTGACAACAAGTCACAGTGTACATAGAGTAGAATTGAGCCTCTAGACCCGTGAGGCCTTCAGTGTGCTCATACCTTAAGATGGCACTGCTGTGACCAACTCATTAAATTTCTCAAAGGCATCACCTGAATCACAGATAGCAGTTCATGGATGGACGTTATCTATCTCATCATCACTAAACTTTTCATTCTGTGCCATACAAATGGCTTATGACAAAGCTCCCTGCAATGGTCTTGAGGGCTAATCTTTATAAATGGTTGAAGTCCCTTTAGGTCAAAAACAGGGTGGGTACGAGAACATTTTGCATCTCATACAATGATATCTAGTGTCCCGCAGGGTTCCCTGGTTCCCTGTTACTTATTGCTTATGCCAATGAAATAGAAGCCAACTGGAAGCATGTAAGTATTTTACTATGTTAAAACATGCAAATGATATTAAAACTGTACTTTGAGATAAAGAAAATGAATCTGAGCAAATACTAACAAAAGGTGGATGCAGTGATGTGCTGCAACGGCACATGCCCCTATACCTAACTGACCTGACCTGACCTGAACACAATGCAGCAATGGATTACTGACTGGCAACGCAAACTGGGTATAGAAAAGTGCACTACTATAAATTTGGGGAGGAAAAACCCAAAATGTACCTTCTTTCTTCACAACACCAACCTTAAGAAGTCTGCTGATGACCGTGAACTAGGCATTATTTTGAAAAATGATCTGCATTGGATGAACCATATTTTTAAAATTGTCAAAAAGGCTCAGCATCACTTAGTAAGATCATTGTCAGCAACTCACCGGCTATCTATTTAAAGCTATATATGGCTATGATATAGTTTGCATCTCCAGTTTAGAACCTCCATCTTGTCCAGAATATCTATATATTGGAAGCTGACCAGAGACATGCACCCAGATGGATACCCTGCATCAGTCACCATATCTTTAACATCTTGCTTCCTTGGGCATCAAGACACTAAAACTAACATCTAGCAGCAGACTTGGTAAAAACACACAAGATTATCTACCATCTTTCCAACAACAACTTTGGCCAACATTTTAAATTCAATTGCTCTACCAACCAAGGACATACTTATAAAAATCAATAAACAGCACAGCACCTGTGACTTTCAGAAAAAGATTTTTCACATTCTGAATTGTCAAAGTATGGAATAAACTACTGCATCAGTAGTTAGCAGTTGGGACATTGTCATTCAAAAATTCCATGCTTCCCAAAAATCACTAACATTATTTCTGATGTGCCTAGTAGTCACCCATTCCTTTTTATGGCTTTTTTACTGTTCCCTTTTCTGCCTTTTTGTTTTATCCTGTGTATTATGCATGTTCTTTTGGTTATCATTGCTGTCTTTCTTTTCTTTGACTTATTGCTATGTTATTTTCTGTCCCCTTATTTACCCTTTTCCAACAAGTTGTAGTGCATCTGAGCACTGTATACAATAAGCTCATAATTATTATTTAAAGTATTGAGATATTGGAAGATAGTTATGCTGTTAAGTTAGACACATGGCCTATGACAAAATTGGCCAAAACCTATCTACATTTAAGTTAATTAACAACAAATATATATCCCTTATATAGATATCAGGCACTAAAACTTTGAAGTAAAGTCAACACTGCATATTGTTTTATTTTACTGCAAGTAAAATAGGATAAATGTAACTATTGTTTTGAAATTGATCAAATTCAGAAAAATGTTTCCTTAATGCAACTTATAAATTTTTTCATCAAATTTTATTTAATAATTCTATATTTCTCTAAATGTTCTAGTAATGGTATTGTAATTATTCTAAAAAATACTTTTCTTTAAATATGTGTTTATATTCTTTAAATTCATTGAACAGATTAGGTGTAGTGTCGACAAAACTGATATAATCATATATTTCCTATGACTTACCTAATTTTATATTAGTCAACTATACCAATACTCTCATTATTGGTGGGCAGTGTAGTGGTAGCTATAGTAGACTGCCAAGCTAAACACCTAGTCATATTTAGTAATAAATCATTGGGATATGAGTTCAAATTGTGTTGAGGCTTACTTTGCTTTTCATCCTTCCATTGTCAATAAAATAATTATCTGAAACATACTTGATTGTACTACTCCAAAAATATGTGGCCTTGTGTCTAATTTAGAAATGATTGTGTTGGGTGATTACAATATTTATTTCGACAATGAGTATTCATTTGTTCTATGAACTGAACTACCAGCAAATTGAATTAGCATGTAAATGATTGAATATTCCACAAAATATGTAGCATAACCCTCGGGCAAAAATCAATGTAACAGTGTAACAAAGGCTGGAACTTTGTATCATAAGTACAAACCTTTCATTGACCATAGTTCACACACAAGGCTTGGATTAATTTGAGGCTATGGTATTTGATACTTGCCCAAGAGTCATACTGTTGTATTGAATCCAGAGTCATGATTGCAAAGTGCACCATCGTTTGGCTATACTGTCCATATAAAAACATTTCAAGTAAATTTTTTTTTTTCATTTTCTCTATATATATTTTACAGCATTAAAATAATGTGACAATGAGTTCTGCTGATCAAAAATACTATGAGAGTATTGTGACATTACCCTGTAACAAGGAATGGAACTATGTCTGAAATAAAGGAGACATTACAAATCAAGCAATGGGAGCATCAGGTAATGATGAAATAAATAAGAAAATTCACATAGCAAATAAAAATATTCCCTAAAGAAACATTTATAGTAAATACTTATATTTTTATAAAATTCTAAAATAATGTACTTTTCAAACTATCTAGTTATATTCAAATATTTGTCATAGATACAAATTAAAACATCATTAAGTAGTTTCCCCTTATGCTTATATATTTCCCAGAATATAGCAACTACCAGCCAAACACATCCTCCTACACCAAAGAGTGAACAAGAAACCTATTTAGAGCCTGTATAGCGTAATCATTATATCTTGTTTAGTTCTCACTAACAATAGAAAGAACTTCGAAATAAATTATTTGTGTCAAGCAATAATGAGTATTAATTAAGATAATATTCAAAGGTTATAAAATTTAAACTTGATAATTTTAGGAAAATTTAAAGAAATATTCTTGTGGGATTCAATTAAACATTTTTTTTTTTGCTTTAAAACTTGATATTTTAATTAAAATTAAATATTGCCTAAATTGAAAATAAAATACAGTAGATAAATAATATAAACTCAAAGCATAAAATTAAAGATAAAATTTCTGTAAAATTGACAATGTATCATGTGCATGATCTTTGTGAATGTACACAAATTATACAGTTAATGTCAGTTGAGTTATCTTCATTTTTACATTAAAGTTTATCATCAACAATATATAACATATTGTTCATATACAGGCACACACATACACATATCGTTAGTTAGGCAATTTATGGTCCTGATTCTGCCTCCCACTCCCCGATTCACACCAGCACACAGCTATTGTCGAACTACTACATCAACAAGCAGCTATTTTAACACTACTACTGTAGCAGTAAAAATAGACTACACCAGTATATCTCCCTCAGAATCTAAAATGAGAAAAGGATTAACCAATGCAGGTATGTCTTATTATATTCAATTGCTAATTTTTATTAAAATGTAATCTAATTTAGTAACAGCTAAAATAGCTAGCATGATATAATATATATATACATATATATGCACAAATAAATAATACATGCAACAAAGACTAGAAATATCTAATCATTATTTCCATAATTACCAATAATAACAGCAATAACATAACCACTAAAAGGAAGGAATATTTCCCTATCAGTTATTATTAAGACAAACTGACATGTAGACAAAAGGTACTAAATTAATGTGTTATATATATTGCTATGATATCAGTTCTACCCAAAAGCCAAGAGTTTTTACTATGCATTTGGAAATAATGATTCCAAGTCATATAATATTGATGTTTAAAGTATACTTGTTTGTTTGTGAATATGGAATAAATGAATGAATAATTCTTTCATTTATAAAACATACTTTTAATTAAACAAGGAATAGATTTATTATGATAAGAATTCTTACAAACCAGCAAGAAAGCTTTTATATGAACTATATACCTGCTAGACATAATATCCAAATCTCCCTTAAATCATACCATATTGACTTGAAAATTAAAAGGACATGGATAAAGTAGTCCAGGGTATATATTGCCTGCAAAAATATAGGATGGTTATGAGATCAGAATACCTTTGATCATAGGTCTGCTCTATCTGCTCTAAAAACAATTAATTTCTGTCTCATCAAACAAATACCTTTTGATTGAGAAATATATAAGTGCAAGGAGCAGATTGAGTATAGATCTTTCTTAAATATTAAGTAATAATTATGAATCTCTCATAAGAACGATGTCTGCTGATGGTGATGAGGATGATGAGAATACAGCAACTTAGATATTAAAAAAAAACCTAGTTTGTTATTCCCAACTGTCTTGTAGAATGGTTTATTGTAGAATGTTATGATTTATTTTTGTTTATAACATTTCATTTAAAGATAAATGCTAAAAGCAATAAAAACCTTTGCAGAATTTCAACAAGAATTTGATACTTTTGATGCTAAATTAATTGTAAAATAGATAACTAATATAATGCTTAATTCTCATAAATATGTGAAAAGCCAGTAAGAATGGAATCTGTATTTCACTGATGCTTTAGTAAAGGACCACAATACTTCGTGACCTTAATAACAAAACACTCCTCCCATCTAATTCATACACAATACTTTATATAAACTCATAAAATTTGAATTCTAATGTAAGCATACTTTGTGTCTTGCTTATAGATGTTTTTCTTTTACTTCAAATTAATTTCCTTATGCTGAGGGTGGTGACATTCATCAAATTCACTCAGATCATTTTAAAAGAAATCTATTTGTAGTTTAAATCAATATGAATTTCTAGAGAGGTAATTTATTTATTATGTGCTTTAGGTGTCTTCCAGTTAACTGATAAGAGATAACTTTTGATTGTAATAATCTGATAAAATATCAACAATGTAAGCAGCAGGTAAGTTAACACAATGTTAATTATTCTTTATTTCTGAATTACATAGGCAATGTTGATTTTTTTTTTGGTTACTCAATAGTGTCACACTCACAACTCTAATTTTGCATTAAATCATCTTGATTTTCATTATTTCAAATAAAATAAATAAATTTTAATTAAATTTTACAATTACATTTACCACTTTGTGAAATAAATTTCCAAAATAGTTCCAAACATTGTTTTTTGCAAAAAGAGGCAATACAAATTCCTACATATCGATTTGATTTTTAAAATATTGTGGATAAATGTAAGTGTAAAGTGATCATTCAAATTTACCTTTTTAATCTAATAATAGAATTTCCATTTGTCTTTCAAGTTGCTGACAGTCTACAGGGTTTGTGAAGAATCATAATGACAAAAAAGAACAGCTTATTCATCTGTCTACTACATGCTTTACTACACAGTGTCATAAGTGTAGACATCACTTACCATGTCAATGAAGAAGATAGTCCCTACACTTACATAGGAGACATTGCTGCAGATTCTAACTTATCACAATCTCTCAAACATCATCAGGACACTCTCATTACATTTACACAGTTACAAAGAACAATGGCAATAGGATCTCACTTATTCAATGTCACTAACTCTGGGAAACTATACACTACACATACCCTTGATGCTGAGTCTCTGTGTATTTACAAGAAAGAATGTTTTAAAATTGTCAAAGTAGCAGTGAGGAAAGCAGAAACATTTATAAAAATATTAAAAATAAAAATAATAATTGATGATATTAATGATCACCAACCAGAGTTTCCAGAAGATCAAATAACATTAGAGTTTGGTGAAACTGAAGCAAAAGGATCAACAAAATCAATACCAAATGCTGTTGATAAAGACATTGGTATTCTCAATTCTAACATCACATATAAACTGAAAGATAAAAGCAAAAAATTCTCACTACTTATATTTAAAGGATTTGATGGGATAACTATACTAGAAATAATACTTGAAGAAAAATTAGACAGAGAATTAAAAAGCACTTATAATTTACAGGTGGTGGCTAAAGATGGCGGTTCTCTACCAAAAGAAGGAATTCTGAACATAGAAGTAAATGTTATAGATGTCAATGATAATCAACCACTTTTTAAACAAAAATCATATAATACCACCATCAGTGATACACATCATATATCTTCTCCTGTGTTACAGATATCAGCAATAGACTTAGATTCTGGTCAAAATGGAAATATTACTTACTACTTACACAGAAATACAAATAAATATACAAAAAATAAGTTCAAATTAAATTCTAAAAGTGGAGAAATTTTCATCAGTGATACTTTCTTTAGAAATAAAGAAAGTAAATATCAGTTATACATTGAAGCCAGAGATGGTGGAAATCCTTCATTAAGCTCCATGGCAATGTTGATTATTAATGTTATTAGCAATCAAAATAATGTTCCAACAATAAATATAGATTTTGTGTCGCCTTTAACAGAGAACTCTGCTACTATTTCTGAGGGAAGTAAAATTGGTAGTTTTATAGCTTATGTTATGGTCACTGACACTGATAGTGGACCTAATGGACAAATTAAATGTAATATTCACCATAAAATGTTCCAACTTTCTAATATGGGTTCTAAAGAATATAAAATATTGGTCAAAGAGCCCCTTGACAGAGAAACTATAGACCATTATGTTGTATCTATTGTATGTCATGACATGGGATCACCTTCATTAAAGACTAAGAAACAGTTCTCTGTTAAAGTAACTGATGTCAATGATGTAGAGCCACATTTTACCAAAGAGACATTCCAATTCCTCACCTATGAAAACCAGAA
>JAOPUL010002961.1:42090834-42108102 GCA_027564515.1 Octopus rubescens
TGGTACTCCAGTTCAATCAGCAACAACTGCTATCATACTAACACTGTTTGTTAGTAATGATACATCTCCAATGTTGACTACTGTTCACTCCCAGTCTGGTAACGACCTGAATATGACTTGGGTAATTATCATTGTAGCAGCAGCTGTAATACTATCTGTGGCTATTGTAGTATCAATAACACTGTGTGTCTTCAGATGTATTAATCACATTAATAGTTCACCTGCAACAAAAAATAATCCAAAATTTCTGTCTCAGACTGAAATGAGACAAATCCTGTATCAGACTAACAATCCCGTTGCAATAACCAGTAATGCTGAAGAAATATTTAGCAGAAATCTTCAGTCAATCAAACCCAAAAACCCGTATTACCCAGAAATGGAACAAGTGGCCAATGAATGGAAATTCTCAACAACACCTAGGAGATTGCCACCAGTTCCACAGGTAAGATATTAATTTACCATACTTTTATTTAGATAACTATCATTATTGTAATTTTTGTGAAATCTGTTCATCTGTAACATAACCTCTGGTGTGTTTAAAATTACCCCCTTCTCTCTCTATGTATGTATGTATGTGCAAACATTTCACAACACACATTTCTTAAAGACATTTAGTTAATTTACTAAGATACAACAAGGTGTTTGTTAAAAACATTTAGCAGAATTTAAAAAAACTATCATGTTGAGAAATTGAAATGTGTTTATCCATGTATATACATTCATATGTATTGAGAGAGACAGACAGATTATATTGTTATATTTGTAAGAATGTATCTGTGTATATGTATGTGTCATTATATAGAGAAAGAGAGAGAGGAGAGAAAGAGATGAGACAGCTAGAAAGAATGTTGATTTATATTTTTTCTTATAAAGTTACGCATTTTAAAAGATCTATTTATCTTTCTATTTATCAATCTACCCATCTATCAATCACTATTTTTACCTCAAGCTCTTATTCAACACACAACAAACCTACATAACTCACAGGCACTGTCCACCTCATTTTCCTCCATTCAATCATTTCAGTAAAATAGATAAATGATTTTCTAACAGTAGTTTCTATATTCCTCAACTACTTCACGAACTGACCCACTCTTTAGAGACAATACATCAGAAGATAGCAATGTACTCAATGAAAGTAAATGATATTGAAACTTGTATGTATTTTGATCTATTAAATGTTTCTTTTAGTTCAATATTGTTTTACCTTCTTTAACTTAATTCTTTGAGTATATACCTATATTTCAATAAAGCAAAGTATCACTTATTACAGGCATAAAACATAAAACAATGTGTCATATACTAGTATGTTAAGAACTGATAATGGGTCATGTACTAGTATGTTAAGAACTGATAATTTTTAAGAACTGTATACTTTAGAAACATACCTTTTAAAAACTTCAATCTTAAATATGTAGTTGGAAAAATGTATATCCTTCCAATTGTTATTCTTATTTCACTACTAGCTATATTCATTTCTATCAATAATAGTTTATGTATTTTACCTCATATTTATATAAATCATTTAGAAACTGACTATACTCATTCACAATAACAATGAGACATAGCATATATATCTAAAACAAATTCATTTTTTTCTATTCAGAAGAGATTACAATCCTCAGGCTAGGCTAAACAATCTCCAGTATCCTCTCATGTTTACCTCAAACATGCTTCATGCAAATTATAATAAACAATTACTCAAGAGATTTCACTTTCATTTTAAATTAAAAGTATTCTTTATTAACAGCTAATAGCCAATTATGTATCATAAACATATACATGAGATTATTACTAAAATACCCAAAACACACACATGCACAGATACACCTGGATTTTATACAATATTTAAGTAAAAAATGATTCCATTCACTGGTTCACTCTAGCCCATCATAAGATAGGTTATTTTTTGTCACATTTAGGTAAATGCCACAATGCTCACTTTTAAAGAATGAAATTGTATTTTCTCTTTCTTACAATATTTTTTCGTGTTTTAATCTTGTATCATCAAATATGTGTGATGTCCAATGATCCTAGTTGTGATTTTTTTTCACTCATCTTTTACAATAGTTACCTTCCTTCATTAATGTATATTGCTTTTACCTCTATACATATTCAGTCAATCAAATTATATGTGTATAGCTGTTTCTCATTCATCACTGGCCAATTATTTTGATGTCATTTTGCATACCTTGTTGAAATTCTTTTTACAGATGCTGATGGTACAGTATTACATAAAACCATATCAGCAAAGACTCTTTCAAATACCCAGAAGGGCCAGCTAGAAGTATTGATAATTTCTGTTATATAAGTGACCTAAACAACAGTGGAAGTGGGTGTTGTGAAAACATAGGAACCAGAGGAAGAGCAGGTGGAAAAGTTCCTGTAGCGATTATCTTGTCAACAAAAGACTTCCTAACTGAGTGAAGGGCAGTTTCTATGATGCTTGGGTATGAAGTGTGAAACTGCATTGTTATGAAATATGGGTAGTAGATGTGAAGGATATGCAAAGGCTAGAAAGAAAGGAAGCAAACATAGCCTTTGGAATGTGTAATGTATATAAATAAGAGCTTGGGTGAGCTGATGGAAAAATGAGTATAAGAAGAATCAGTTGTAGTGTGCAAGAGGGAAGGCTATACTGGTATAGATACACGAGGCATAGTAAGGATGACAATTAGAGGAACAAAATTAAGGGATCCAAGGGGGAGAATTTTGTTCTGCTAAAGAGGAAGACCTCCCAAAGGAGATTATGATGGACCATAGCAAGTGTTAAGACATACTGGAGATGAACCATCTAACTCATGTAAGCATAGAAAAATTAATGTAAAATAATCATCATCATAAAGGCACTATATACTGTATGTTCTGTCTTTCCATGTTCCTTACAGTTGCATTAGAGATAGGGTATACAAATATACTTTATGCATCAAGTTTTAGTGTAAAGACTTCATATAACTTGTTCCAAGTAACTTTCATGATTATTATTATTATCTGACAGCATTACAATAAGGATGAGGCAGAGAATTCAGCTGAACAAAAATGTTTTAATGCCAGCATTGTGACATCAAACAATCTAAATGATACACTACCCTCTCTTAAAGAACGGAACCGTGGGTGGAGTGAAGGTGACATTACACATCAGAAATCTGGAGCATCAGGTAATTACATAGTAATTCAGGACATTCTAACTGAAAACAATCAAAAAGGCATTTCAAGATATCATTTTCAATGTTAATGTATGCTTGTTTTTATTTATTAGACTAGGAAAGCTTTATAAACTATGAAAGTAACAAATTTAATAAATAAATTCAGTAAATGAACTCCATAAATGTATTCAATAAATGAAAGGAAATTTTATTATTTAGTAAAATAAAAAATAATTCAAAATAGCTATTAGCATTTTAAAACAGTTAATGTTAAATTTTATTTCTAAGAGACAAAGAATCTTATAAATTTAGTAAACAGTTTTACAAATATACATATTTTGTGGAAAATACAGTAAACTATGATTTTATATTATTTTCAGAATACAGTAACTATCGACCAAACATACCGCCTACACCAAAGCATGATCAAGAACAAGAAACCTATCTAGAACCTGTATAGTATCCAATCAATGCATCATTTTTACTTCTGAAAAGTAATGCAAAGTAATCTCCTCAAAATTTGATCATTTTCACAAAAAATATTCAGTTCAGTAGGATGAATGATTTGTAAATGTTATTTTCAAAAATTAACGTA
Source organism: Octopus rubescens (assembly GCA_027564515.1). Lineage (NCBI taxonomy): Eukaryota > Metazoa > Mollusca > Cephalopoda > Octopoda > Octopodidae > Octopus > Octopus rubescens. The sequence goes on from JAOPUL010002961.1 coordinate 42,094,576, forward strand.
GAATCTAAATAGCACTTGATAATACTCAAGTAAGTTTGTAACTTCAGTTGAGTTTTAATTATTTGTTGCACTAATAGCATATATCAAAATATATTTCATATAATAGTCATTTTTATATTGGTATTTATATTAAACAATAGTTAAATGAAAAGAGATATATTTGGTAATATATAATACAAATTAAGGCGATGAGCTCACAGAATCGTTAGCGTGCTGAGCAAAATGCTTAACAGCATTTTGTCCGTCTTTACATTCTGATCTCAAATTCCACCGAGGTTGACTTTGCCTTTCATTCTTTCAGGATGCACTGGGGTCCATGTAATTGACTTACTCACTCCTCCGAACTTGCTGGCCTTGTGGCAAAATTCGAAACCAATATATAATACAAATTATAGATACAATGTTCAGTTTATATACACATTATTTGAGAAAAGAATGTAATTTTAAAATATTTTGTTTAAGATATAATAATGGCAAATGTATATTTATCTTGCATACTATCATTTCCTTTCTCACCTTTCATGATCAGAAGTATTCATCAACAACTGATTAACAGCATTAGTACCAAAAGAGAGGGAGTGGATATTGTAACTCATGTTTTTTTTTCAAGAATATTATTAGAAGAATAAGTGAAGTGAACTAGTTAAATTTGGGAGCTGATGCTAGTTCAAAGACTGTTTTAAGCTGTTTATCTTCTACTTTAAGGAACTTAGGCATTTTTAAAAATTACATTTTGTAATTTGAAAATTGTAAAAATGAAAAGTAAACATTTTATTAAATTATAATTAGAGTATTAAAATTAAGGTTAGGATTTACTGAAGAAAAATAGCACCATTTTATCTATTTCATAAAATATTTATAAGTTTTCATAAAATTATACACTTTTCATAAAATTATACACTCACACATGTTTACAAAACTCAAGATACTGTTTCAGCTTCATACCTATTATTATTGGAACAGGATATATACCAACCCACCTAGAGCAAAGCATGGCTGAACTTAGGTTCTTGGGAAGAGAATGCAGCTCCTTAATTTATATGGTACAAATGATTATGTTATCTGGAACAATAACATTCTACAAGATCTTAAGATTTAAATGATAAAAGAGGTTTTCTTTCACAACCAAGCTACTAAGCAGGTGGCTGGTCAAAACCAGCTCTAAATTAAATAGAGAAAAGGAACATACATACGTATGTATGTATTCATTGCTTTTGCTACTCTATCCCACTGCCTGATTCACAACTCCAGTTCATCAATATATAGCTACAGCAACATCACTGCTATACAGGAATACTACACCAGGATACATGTCTAGTTACTGTAACAACAATGGACTGGACAATGCAGGTAAGTCACTCTAAATTGCAATTTCGATTTGCTATTTTTTTAAGTAAGCATCTTTTTATATTGAAACAATAAATATATAACTAAAACTAAGTATACAAGTTAAGAAAAAGGATTGCAGGATCTAGTTGTGGACATGTGATGTGTATGAATGAATACAGGTGTATAAAGTGTCGATCACTTAAAAGTGGATGGCATCTGTGAAAGAAGACATAGGAAGTAGTGAGGGCTGATCTCAAGATATTGGACCTCACGGAGATGACAAAGAACCAAACTGTCTGATATGAGGTTCTTGAGAAGACCCGCCCACCTCAGCGCAACTGAGTTCTGAAAGCGCTGTGTGTTCCACCCTTGCATTCATGTGAACCCCCTACTCATGCACCCTGGGTAAGCTGCTACCATCCCATTTATATTCTCATCCTCGAACTTTGAGAGTATGCCCTGGCACATTGCTGCCACCATATCTCTCTATCTATCTATATCTATCTATATCTATCTATATCTATCTATATCTATCTATATCTATCTATATCTATCTATCTCTATCTATCTCTCTCTCTATATCTAGCTATCTATCTATCTATCTCTCTCAATCTATCTCTATCTCTCTCTCTATATATATCTCTATATCTCTCTCTATATCTCTATATCTCTCTCTCTCTGACTGGGATAACCATGTATCTCTTCTACAGCAAGATACCTGTTTCTGACCCTCTGTCATACTCTAAGCCTCTCATCACATGGCACAAAGCCACTTCCTTCAATAACACCACTCCTCTCGAAAGATTTTTGTCTTGCATATTACTTGGTGATCTAATAGGTGCTGGTGCCACCTAAAAAACATCCAGTCCACTCTGTAAAATGGTTGGCGTTAGGAAGGGCATCCAGCCATTAAAACCATGCCAAAACAGACAGTGGAGCTAGGTGCAGTCCACTGGCTTGCCAGCTCCTGTCAAACCGTCCACCCCATGCCAGCATGGAAGATGGGCATTAAATGATAATGATGAAGTGTAAACTGGTGTCAGGTTGCATTCCTTCGTGTCAAAAGTACCAAATACTAAGATCCCTATGATCAACTAAAACTCTTGAAAGCAGTACCCAGCATTACTGCAGTCAACTGACTAAAACCATACATGTATTTTTAAGTCAATTTAATTAGTCTAAAAGCAGTCACTAACTGTATTGTTTCATAAACAATTATATTGACTCAAATTTTTATCTTACATACTCAGTGAATGTATCTTGTACAGACCACTCTGCTGTTTATAAATCAGATGGACCAAGTTCAATTATACCTAATAAATAGGTAGTTGATCACTATGTATACATAAACTGATGGGTTGCATCTATGACAATATCCTTCCTGGTTCCACACAAAATGTGTCACCTGCCTTATATGAAACAGTTTATCTATGTTTTCATAGAGATACATGCTCAATCTACCAAAATGTTGCATGTAAAGCTGTGCTTCCATCTCAGAAGGCCGATCAACTTTCTACAAACAGAAAACAATTTTACTCAACTCTGCTGGTTTTAGTGCAATTAGTAGTCTACAGCTTGTGCAGACAGAGCCCCAAAACACATTTTTCTTTCTTTTGTTTTGTTTTTTACCCCGACAGTTTTGTTTACAACCCATTTTTCATCAAGTATAGCTTTAAAAAAGATCTGAAAATTATATCACTACATTAAATTTATTTTTGAACCAAAAAGTTTTACTCCTAAACTTAAAAATCTAGTACAGCTGGGGAACTTACTATACACATGGTTGCAAGTAAGATTCCTTTAAATCATATAGAATATCTATTTCACATACACTTGCAAATACATACACATTTCTAATAAAGTTTGCACACACATTACTCTCCTCTGCAGTGTTACAAACAAAATAGAAAAGAAAATAGCATTTTTTAGGGTAAACACTTTTGTGCTGAGTGTGCTGCTGTACTGTCTCCAAATGTAGGGGTTGATGTCTCATTGGGTGATGAAGCAGCTCTGTAGGTGTTTTAGCCCCTTCCGCCAATGATACCAAGGCTGCTTGGAGCCACCCACTGATGTAGGCAACAAAACTCCTACACAACAGCAAGAACTTCATTGAATCAGATGTTTCAACTCTGGGCCAGATGTTTCTACCATCCTCAATGCTCGTTCTTGCTGCACCAATCGTCCTCTCTCTCTCTCTCTTGAACCAGTTATAATGGCTTGCTCTCAGTGGCTTCTGGCAATTTTCTGGCAACATCGTTTGTCTCCATCACAGCTAGTCCAAGACTCTTGAGCACTGAGTGAACCCTGGTTCCAACAAATCCTGCTATCTCTACAGGAAGGCATATTGCTTCCCATCCATTGTTTTGACAAAGTTCAACCAACTAACTATATTTTCTGTCTTTCCTGAGGAAAGCGTCTTTGATGTTTGCCTATCAGCTCTACCATCTTTACCACCTTCCTTTGCACCATATGACAAGGTTGGGTCTTTTGGTTTGTAAATAAAATTAGTTCAGCTAGCTTTAGACTACTAACACATGTATAATTTCTCATTCATTTATTTTGTAAGGTAGTCTCAGTTGCAGACATAGCCTAGTGATCAATCAACAACCACTTTCTTAAGGCTTCATAAGTAGGTAAATGGAGATTTGATTCTTCAGAACAGGATTTCTCTTCAATTTCCAAACCACTGTTCATTTTTCATGAGTAAATTTTGCATTAATGTCCAGGTTATTCATAAGGGATAGCTGGTTGTAATTCCAATATTTTGCATGAATTCTTTTATTATCACTTCAATAATATTCAAGTGTGTTTCAAAAATTCACTTTGTTGGGGAACAATTATACTTGATAACATCAATCCCAAGAATCATTGACATTCTAATTATCTGCTTAACACCAGACTTCATAACTGTGTCATTAAAGTTTTTGATTATGCTGATTAAGCAATATTAATTTTACCAATTCTTTCTATGTTGATAAATTATAATGGCCAAAATAGATTGTACTTCAGAAGGTAAACAATTACGAATGCATGACACCAAAATATGTCAACTGAAGATCCAAATTCTGAATGATTATTGATGTTTATCTCCTTTCTTGTATATACCAATATTTTTCAAAAAATTTAATCTGAAAGAAAGGACTGATCCATGGCCTTTGCCCACTTTTTGTTTCCCATACAAATATATCCATCATGTCTTGTCATTGGTTAAAACCATGTTCTCTTAGTGAATGTATCCTTTTTACAAAGCAATTATATAACTTCTTTAATTTTGCTTTCGTAATCTTGCTTTTAAGCACAGTAATATATCCAACAAAAATATCTACTTGACTGCACCTGTATGTGTGGGATATTACTGTAGTTGGTGTGGCAGGGTTCAATTTTTAAGCTCATCATACATCCAAAAGAAGAAGTAAAGACAAAACAAGTTTGTGGATATCATTAATATGAGTGTTTCATGATAATAAAAGTTACAAATAATTTTTCTTTTAGAATCTGTCAGAGAGTGGCAGAGTCAGTATATCATGAAAGAAAAACATAACTAGATTGGGTGGTGAGAAAGGTGTGCATTGCTACACTGAAGAATAGCTTTGTGGTTTAAGAAGTACATTGACTGTTTACAGCACACAACATATATAAGGTGTTCAGGCTAAATTTGACAGTTTGCATAAAATGAAAAGAAAACAATATCCCATCCCAAAATTAAAAGTATTTTTTTAAAAATCAAAAAAATATCAACTAGATTATGATTGGGAGATAACAGTTTACTCAAAGTACCTGCCCCCAGCTTCCACCAAGATGGCTCCAGAACCTGGGGTATGCATTCCTCACTGTCTCTCTGGGAAGATCTTCAAACACGTCTTTGATATTGGTCACCAGCTTGGCCTTGCAGAGCAATTGGTGTCTTTCTCAACTGCACCCACATATGGGGTTACAATCGAGGGAATTAAGAGGTCAGGAATTGAAACTGGTGAAGTGGTATACATTTTTCAACAACCACTTCTGACTCTTTTCAGGAGCTGAATCCTGCTGCCACACATATGGCCTTCCAGCAGCAATTCTCTTCAGCCAGGATTTGATCAGTCTCCAGCCATCTGAATTGAGCCTAAGGCTCTGTTCAAAGATGTAGGGATGAATTCCAACTACAACTTTAATCATTATGCTCATCAATGCCATTGACTGTTCACCAACACATCCTGAAAAAAGAAAAGTAAATTGCCAAACTTATCCTGAACACTGTACATCTATATTACTTTATTATATTATGTTTATTTATATTACTACATAATGTTTAAATCATTCATACATTTCATTTAATGTATTTATGATGAGTTAATTACTTTCATTACTGATTAATTATATACTTAGACGACTCCCAAATGTACAAATATTAGCGATATGCTCATCAAAGTTTTAAAAATTATAAAAGAATTTCCAGTTTAGAAAAAAAGCAAGTATGCATTTCCACCTGCCGTTTACCAAGTTGACCAAGTGTTTATCCCCTGTAGATGTATTTACTTGTAAATTTATTGCTATATAGCAAACAGGCTACATATACACACCTACCGTAACTCTGAGAATGTGCTATTAACTTTTCAAGCCTAATTCATATCAAAACGATATGTAATTTATAAGAAAACAGAAATTTTTAAAGAAACAAAAGAAAACAAAATCAAGTCTCTCAGATGAAATATTTTCTCCTATATTTTTTACATTTCAGAGTAGAAAAGCAAGCAACCAAAAGTACTTCTGAAGTAAGAAAAGAAACTATTTACAGATGGCAGATAATTTTCAACAAATAATCTTCTGACTTCTGCTAGCATTCATGATCTGTAGATTAAATTACTAGCTTATGAGTTTCACTTAAATATGTCATATTCCAAACCAATCTTTATATGAATTATATGAAACTATTACATTTTTTTTTTAACATTTTATTATACTTAACATAAGATTATATTTTAATCCAATGGTTACAAAAATATTTGCATTATGAAAATAATAGTATCCTCATAAAGAGCAAAATGTAATTATTGTTTCCATTGGATTTATTTCCAGTTGAAAAGGACAGATGAATCTGAGTTTCACATAGAAAATGAACAGAAAATCTATATAAGACACAAAAACACACTCACACACACACACGCACTAAAACATATTTAAAACTTTTCAAATTTCTTTTGTAATGATAAATGTTTTAACTGAATTAATATGTATCCATGAGAATTTAAATGCTATGTGTAGCTCATGATATGCCTTGCATGTTAAAATAATATTGCTAACATTTAAGTTTAGTTTGACTAGGCTTCAAAATATATTTTACATAAACTGATTGCCATAGACTTATTCAAAGTGTTTATCACCATAAAATTACTGTAACACATCACAAAGTATTATACTGAGACATATAATCAGACAGCCTTCAACAACAACAATAAAAAATAATAATATAGGTAAGTCTTATTCTTTTTCTTCACAAATTGGTTGCAATAACTAGTTTCTTAAAACATTAAAAATAACCAGGAAGATAACTAGGACAATCACTGCTACATAAAAACTAAAATTACAATCTTTAAGACCACAATTTGATGATAACATCACTAGTGATGTGTAAAGCATAGTTGATTATAATTTCTTTGTGGAAATATATAGAAGTACCATAAGTAAGTTATATTTTCAAATATAAACATTTACATGCTATCATAATTATAGAAAACTCTGTATTTAGCAAACTGTAAAAAATATTTGCTATTTGCTCATTATTTTGCTGTTATATTTAACTTTAATGAATTTGGATGTGCATTTGTTAATCATATTTTTAATAATAATCTTCAAATTCCAGGCTCATTCTTGCAATGGATTCACAACTTACATAATTGCATATAGATTATATATGAAAGGAAAATGTGTCTACTTCCTCAAGTTGAAACCAAAAAGAAACATGCAACATTACAAAAACTAGATATCTGAGAATGAACTTCTGAAAATCTTAGAGAAGTAAATTCAAAAGGATTTCTTTAAATATTGACTTTTTAAACAAGCTAAAGAAAATGCATTTCATTTTCCAAATCTTTCTTTGTTAAAAATCATAAACTAAATTGTTCTCAATAATGGATGTAAAATTCTTCTGTGTTGTTATTAATATCATGCATGAAAAGATAGGTTTAAAGAAAATGTTGAGAAGCATCATTAAAATTTAGTATAAATTCATGATTTCATTAAAATTTCATTAAAACAAAAACATTTAATTCACCAATTTTTTCCAATCAACCTGATACTTTTACCCAGGCTGTGAGCTATACATAACTCAACATGTATGATGTTAACTGCCACCTTATGTAATTAAAGTCATTATAAGTTGTCTGTTGTTGTACTATAGATTTTTTTAAAATTTGTAATTAAATTTTGTAAATATGGGATGAAATGTAAATCTATTCTGATTGGCAAGCTCAATTATGCAATGAAGTTCTCCTTTTTTTTAATAAACTGTTTCAAATTATGTTATGATGTCAAAATGAATAAATCAATATTCTATTTATGTTGAGAAAAATAAAAATAAATTATGTACAAAGCTATTTAGTGTTTTTACGTATGAAAAGTTAAATGCCAATTTGGAATTTCATATTGTAACAATATAAGAAATTCTCATTTAAATATTAAAGCCTTTGACAGTCAGTACTAAATAATTATTGATATACACCAACATATTTTTTCTCTTTCACAATATCATTTTTTTTTTATTTTTTACATTTTAAGTTCACTATTTTAATTTACAAATTGTAATTTTTCTCATTAGATGCCTTGAAAGGATTCTAGATAAAATGATATACATTCATGAAACTAAAAATATCCCACTTTAAATGAGAAGCATCCATATGAACATTATTGCTCTCTCTGAATAATGTAAGAAACACTTGGCAATATAATAAAATATCAGTTCATGGACAACAAAAAATATTGTTTGCAATTACTTCCATTCATAACATTCTTTTAATTTCACAAAATTATGAGAAAAAAAATTATAATTTTATGGTCAAATTTAATTTTAACTGAACTATGATTATTTTTCTTGCTTAAACACCTAAATAAACATGTATAAAAAAAATATATTTAAATTTCTTTTCCTAATTGAATGTTGAGAAATTAAATACAATAATCCATGAAGGAATATTGCATATATCAAAGTTAAAGCAGACATAGTTCAAATAATATGTTAATTAACATATATTTTATTTTTGAAAATTGGAACTTTTTAAAATGTTATTAATTTGGACCTCAGGAAGGAGCTACACCCATGGCCATTACTCTCCAAGACTTCTTTTTTTAATGGCACTCCGTAGGTTACGATGACGAGTGTTCTTGTTGATCTTATTAACGGAACTGCCTGCTCATGAAATTAACGTGTGAGTGGCTGAGCACTCCACAGACACATGTACCCTTAACGTAGTTCTCAGGGAGATTCAGCATGACACAGAATGTAACAAGGCTGGCCCCTTTGGATTACAGCGACAACTCATTTTTGCCAGCTAAGTGGACTGGAGCAACATGAAATAAAGTGTCTTGCTCAGGGACAACGCGCAGCTGGGAATCAAACCCACAACCTTATGATCGTGAACCAAATACCCTTACCACTAAGCCATGTGCCTTCACAAGGGACATGGCTCAGTGGTTAGAGCATCAGGCTTACAATCGTGACATTGTGAGTTCGATTCCTGGACTGGGCTGTGTGTTAGGTTCTTGAGCAAGACACTTTATTTCACGTTGCTCCAGTTCACCCAGCTGTAGAAATGAGTTGCGATGTCACTGGTGCCAAGTTGTATCAGCCTCTGCCTTTCCTTTGGACGACATCGGTGACATGGAAAGGGGAGATTGGTATGCATGGGTGACTGCTGGTCTTTCACAAACAACCTTACCCAGATTTGTGCCAAGAAGGGGAGCTTTCAGGTGCAAACCCAAGGTCATTCATGACCGAGAGGGGGTCTTCTCCAATACAAACAAGATAGATACTGCTAATATTTTGCTTAATGTGTTGGAAGTCAATAACTGCAGGAATGATATGTGATGTGTAGGGAGGGTATTCCAGAAAACTAATGTTCTAGGGTAGAAGAAGTGGGCATGGGAGTCAGAGCTGAGAATTATATGGGTGATAACTGGAGAAGAGGTAAGTGAGTAAAGAGTACCTGAGTGGATGTGGCTCAACACAAGGCAACACTAAGGAGCAAAAGCTATTGGATTAATAAAAGAAAAGGCAGAGAGAGGAGATGGCATATCAGTGGGTCAGAAGTTAAAGTGACAAACTTTAACATCTGGCAAATCAATCGAATTTCATATCAATCAGACAAGAGGCCTTCTCCTTAATGTCAGTTTCATTAATCTATTACATTGAACACACATGTATCAGTATTCAACAACTAACAAGGAGCAACATATCACAATACAAATATATAAACTGTATATTAGAGAAGCCAACAACAAAGCCTATATATGGTTTCTCAATTTGTTACAAATAGCAAACAAATTTTCCCCCAGATCATATGGTACCATCTTAACCCTTTCACTGCTGTATTCGACTTTAGTCGAATTTCCATGTAGGTGCTGTATTTGACTTTAGTCAACAAAAACAATTCTCGTCAAGTTAGGTTGTTGATTCCTTATAAATCATAGCAATACATAAAGAGAATAAAGCCTACAAATAACAATTAGACGATACTATAGAGCGTGCAACTTCAAAATAACGATGGGAACCAATCAACATAATACAGTGAGGAAAGACATCAGATAAGGTATGTTCAAATAAAAGATAGATTGATCATAGGTCTGTTTCGATGATGACTAATCTGGAGCTAAACAATAACAACTGTATAACAAAATATAACTTGAAATAACCATTTTTTCTCAAGAGAGAACTAATAAAATAGAAGACTAATATTATTAAAACTATTACATGCTTTATTTAGCAGGGATGTTGTCTTCAGATTTGGTGACAGCAAGTCTCTTCAAATCTCAAGAATCTTAAGATTCTTGTAGAATATAGGATGGTACTTTTCTGCAAGTCAACAATGTGAGTCTCAATTCCAATCTCTTAGGTAGCATTTGGGGTGTTATGCCAAATGCACCAATTACCACAGGAATAATTGTGATCTTAGTCTTCCATAATCTCTTCATCTCTCAGACTTGGTTCTAATATTTCTCAGTATTTTCAATTTCTATCATATCTACTCCATTATCACAAGGTATTGCAAAGTCTATGATCTTACACTGTTTCTTTTGTCCTCTATAATCATATCTGGTCTTCTTGCTTCAATAGTATGGTCTGTCTTTAAGGAGAAATCCCATAAAATTCTGTAATCCTTATTCTCTCTCTCAGCCTCTGGCTTGTTTTCATACCACTTTTCTGCAATTTGTATCCACACTCAGTTAACATCCCAATGCACTCTTTTACCAATACAGTCATGTCTGTGCTTATACTCTTTTTGTGCTAGCTTATTGCATTCACTTAAGAGATGGATAATACTGTCATCTCCTTCCCCATAGATTCTGTATTTGGTCTGTAAGTTTTATCAATCTTTGTTTTTATCAAATTCGTCCTATTGGCTTCTGTTTTTCATTTCAGGTTTTCATCCATCAGCCACATCTAATGTTCTTTACTTTCAATATCCTTAATTTGTTGCATGAATTGGCCATGTAATTTCTTCACTTTCCAGCTACTTGTTCTGCTATTCTTTCTTCTCTTCTTGAATTCTTCTCTTTCAGTAACATTTTGGACATTTCTAGACACTGACAATATTCTTTTTTCACTACATATTCTTATTATTTTCATTACCATAAGACAGCGAGCTGGCAGAATCGTCTTTATGTTCTGAGTCCAAATTCCACAGAGGTCAACTTTGCCTTTCATCCTTTCGGGGTTGATAAAATAAGTACCAGTTGAACACAAGTGTGGGGGTGGGGTGGGGGCGATTAATCGACTTACTCCCTCTCTGCAAATTGTTGGCTTGTGCCACAATTTGAAACCATTATTGTAAGGCAGCAAGCTGACAGAATTGCTAACACACCAGGCAAAATGCATAGCGGTATTTCATCTATTTTTAAGTTTTGAGTTCAAATTCTACTGAGATCAACTTTGCTTTTACCCTTTAGGGGTTGATGAAATAGGTACATGTTGAGCACTGGGGGTCAATGTTATCAACTAGCTCCTCCCACAAAATTTCAGGTCTTGTGCCTAGAAAAGATTATGAGAAACTTTAGCATGCCAGGAAAAATGCTTAGTGGCATTTCTTCCGACTTCACATTCTGAGTTCAAATGCTGCCGGGGTCGACTTTGCTTTTCATCCTTTCGGGGTCAATAAAATGAGTACTAGTTGAGTACTGGGGTCGATTGAATCAACTAGCCCTATCCCCGAAAATTTCAGGCCTTGTGCCCAATACAGAAAGGATTATTATTATTATTATTATTATTTTGTATTAGTAGTAATAGTAGTAGTTTAAATTAATTTATGACCACGTTCCTGGCAAATCTTACTAATTCCAATCTAAGCCTTTCCTAATTGCAGCTAAAGCTTTTCAGTGTAAAAATAGATTTTTTTTTTTTCCTGAATATATTGAAAGTTAAAATTTGCTGATCATTGCAGCAATTGTGAGTAGATCATACTAGTAAACTACACAATGTAAAACCTAAATAATATACTTTGACAATACAGCTAAAATTTAGTGCTAAGTCAAAAATAAAATGAAAATCCATAATCCTGAACGGGGAAACAAGAAGCATGTACAGACTATTTCAGCAGCTGCAATAACAGCAGTTTGCAGCCAAAAAGCAACTATAGCCTTAGATACAAGCAATCATCACAATGCAAAGTATAGCCTTAGATAGAACCTATCATAAAGCAGACAGAAATTTGGGGAAGGGATCCTACTGTTCATGAAAAGCATAGGAGAGAACAAAGACTGCAAAAGTAGGGCAAAGAGAAGAGAGAGAGAATGAGGTAGAGGAAAAAGAAAATATGAGAATGACAAATCCTTTGTCCTTTAATAAAAGAATGTGGAATGTTGTATTGACAAATAATCATCAATGTGAAAATTAAACAGTATGCAATAATACTGTGATATAACCTATCCAAAAAGTTTGTATAAAATATTTTAAGGGATTTTATTATTTCTAGTTCATTAGCACTTCATTGCCAAAAGTATTGAAAATTATATCAAAACTGATGGAGATTCTATAACAACTTAAACATTATCAAATGAGTTTAACATACTCTTACATATGTTTCAAATGTAATCATATCCAATATTTGCCATTATTATATTATATTCAAAACAGAGGAAATTAGATATTTGCATCTTAATTATTTTTCCAACAACATTCCACACAAAAGAAAACTACTTCTACAAATCATCTAAAATTCTACTATGATTTCTACTGACTCATCTAAAGAGAAAAAAATTATTAATAGAAGAATCAGATTAATCTAATGATAACGTATCATTAAAAATAAATATATAAATAGAAATGAAAGATTAACAAATATTTTTTTTAATTTTCCAGAAAATATTTTTTTTTTAAATTACAAAGAAACAATCTAAAACATAAATGCCAATACCATGTGTCATTAGGAAAAAAAGTCATTTCTATTAACAGGGTGAAATTTGGTATGGAGGGGAGACAAAAACATGAGATAATAAATGGAAAGGAGAAAGAATTTGTTGAGATATCGGCATCTGAAAAATAGAATTAAATTATTCAAACTATTTTTTTTTAAAGTACATTATTGAACTTAAGTGATATCTACATAAATATCTAAATTTGAAAACAATGAATTCTCATTAGAAAAATTGATTTTAAAAAATCACATGGAGACTTTTTAAAGTGTTTAAGTACATAAAAGCAGGATAGTAGAAAATGCTTTCTATGCCTTGCAATGTTGAAGGGACATTCCTATAATACTAACAAAGAAATGTTTTAAAACTAGTCTTGTTTTACTTAACTTCTAATAAAAATGATAAAAGTTTTCTGTCTTAAGCCTATGTAAAAAAAAATTTTTTTAATTATCATCATCCTTTAACGTCCGTTTTTCCATGCAAGCATGGGTTGGACGGTTTGACCGGGGCTGGCATGCCTAGGCCCAACCATGCTCCAGTCGGGTTTGGCTTGGATTCTACAGCTGGATGCCCTTCCTACCGCCAACCACATTTACA
>JAOPUL010002961.1:42115943-42126040 GCA_027564515.1 Octopus rubescens
GGAACACCTTCTCTCAATGACACTGCCAATATTGTTATTGAGATTCTAGATAAAAATGATAATGCTCCCTATTTTATCTTTCCTAATAATGACCCTTACAATCTAGATGTCCACTATCATCCACACAGTAAGAAGGACATCACAATTCTGAAAGCATCTGACAAAGACACTGGAAACAATGCTTTCCTCACTTATGGAATATTAAAATCTAATGATAAAAACATGTTTACAGTAAATTCTTACACTGGGGTATTATCATTCTCTCGTATAATTAATATAAATGATGCTGGAACATATGAACTACAATTTATGGTAAAAGACAGTGGTACTCCAGTTCAATCAGCAACAACTTTTATCATACTAACCCTGCATGTTAGTAATGATACATTTCCAATGCAAGCTGCAACCCATCTCTTATCTGGCAAAAACTTAAACATAATTTGGGTAATAATTATTGTATCGGCAGCTGTAATACTATCTGTGGCTATTGTAGTATGCTTAACAATGTGTGTTTTCAGATGTATTAATCACATTAAAAGTTCACCTTCAACTTCAGATAATCATAAAATCTTGACAAACTCTAAAATGAGGCAAATGCCATATGAAACTAACAATTCTCTTGCATTTACAAGAAATACAGAAGATACATATAACAGAAATTGTCAGACAGTAAGCTCAAAAAGTCATTACTCTGAGAGGGAAAAGACTATCAGTGAATGGAAATCTTTAGCAACAGGTAGAAAACTTCCACCAATTCCTCAGGTTGGTAAAATTTATAACCTTTTTATAGTTTAAATTCCCAGACATTTTAGCCTCATCCTATATTTTTAAAGATTTACGCTATATTTTGATTAATTTAATCTCATATCTCATATGCCGTATTCCAAAAGTAAATACATTTTCTAAGGCTTAATCAGAATGTTTATTTCTAATGCGGAGTTTCAAAATTTTAACAACTATGCCTCGGCTCCAACTTTTGAAAATATGGTATCACTTGAAACAATGTACAGTATGCCTATGATATGAAATTAATATTACAGAAAATGTTAATCATTACCACAATAATACATATCAAAAATATAAACAAATTTCTCAAATTCTTTGTAATCTCTACTCTAGTTTCAAGAAATGAAAACATTGCTATAGATATATATTGCAATTCTCTATAACTGACTTGGAGAAACAAACTACAAGACTAGACCAAGTCCCACTCATTTGGATTAAGGTTTAAATTATGTTTGAATAATGGCACAGCAGGTCAAATAAGAATCAGGAAATATTTTTTAAAAGCTTACTATTATGAATAAGACCTAATGAATATACCAGTTAGAATACCATACTAAATAAAGGTTTCTTTTAATTTCAGCCTATTGATCAGCCAAGTAAGGAATCTTCTGACGATCACGGAGAAAATATATCAACTAAAAGTCTCAATTATATGAGTAATACATTGCCATGCCAATGGCCCTCTGAAAGTACCTGGGATGAAAGATATACAAGAAATTTCAGCGATATTTCTATTACATCAGGTAATTTCTGAATTATATTCTTTTTTTTTAAAGAGGTCTGTATGATTTTAACATTTCTCTTAGTTGTAATTGATTTTAACTAATTAATGTGGAAATTGTAAAGTTAAAAAAAGAGAATAAAAAAAGAATACTTTGACAATACTTTGATACTACCAAAGTAGTATAAGAATACATTAGTGATTCATAATAAATTTTGTTTGGCACTAAGGTGTTCTAAAATGTCAATCAATTATATTTCATATTTGTTTATTCACAAGCTCTCGTTACAATTTAACATTTTCTGCCGCCTGATTTATGATAGGAGTCAGTGTGTAAGTTTACATGTCAGACTTATCACTCAGTGCCAACATATGTAATATATTACATATATTATTATTTAACCTAAGAAGGATGGACAATATCCATTGATTTTGCCAGCTCTCATAGACTGGTGAAGCAAATGAGGCCAATTTCAGCTTGAACTTCTGTAGTTTACTGTCAGAAGATAGTTCTAGGAAGAAAGAATTGTGTAAAGTGATTTGTAGAAAATTTTCTTAAAAATAACAGGCAAAAATATATAATATAATTATTTTGTAAATGTTCCACTTTTATGAGAAAACCTAGACAATTAAATAAAACTAATAATTAGCAGTAAATTCGCCAATACTTATGTTAGTTTTTGTCTGTATGGTACAAATTAAGAAGATTTAAAGTTCAAAATGAGAAAAACAAGCTGTTCATTTATATAATCTGTGAAAGATTTAAGTAATAATATGACGTAAAGTTTTAATTATAACAAAACAATATCAAATATTATGAATGACAAGAGAATTGTGAATAGCAAAACAGAAAGAACGAGATGAACCCAAAACTTAATACTGAGCCAAACTTCTAATTAGCCAAAATACTGCCAATCTGACCTCACCCTCTATCCACTGCAGATTAACAAAACAAGTACCAATAACATTCTTGGGTAAAAATCAATCAACCACACCCTTCCTACAGACTTGTAATCATGTACCAATGCGATAAATCAATATTTATGGCAAAGTTTAGAAAGTGTATACTCAATGATAGCTTGTTGACATTTCTGTATATCATTAAAAAAGATTTTAATGAAAAATGTTTAATTAATTGTTCCAGTTATTATGCCAAGCATATATCTGAGGATCCAATATAAGTAAAATTTTAAAAATGCAAAGTAAATACATTCAGAAACATGCTTTCAGTGTTAATTAAGGGGAGAATGTGAAAACTTTGTTTGAAGAGTTGAATGGATAAGTTAATAAAACAACTCTAATCTAGCAAAAAAACCAAATGTATTATAATAGAAATTATTGCACATATTCTCAACAAACTTATTTGATTATTCTCTGAATCTGCCTTCAGCTTTAGAGCAGGTTCAGAATAGCTGACATACTTGCACTAAATGACCCTTATTCATTTTGGACATCAGTGAAGCTATGGTATTGTGAGGATGTCAGTTACCCTTTCAATAACCTCCAAATGTAGTATTCCATGGGATTTAAATCTAGCATGTTTGGAGGCCACAAGTTTGGCGTTACATGATGATAAAGATTGTGTGATAGCCATTCTTGGGTTATATAGGCTTTGTGAGAAGAAGTTCAGTTTTGTTGAAATACCTATGACCTTCCATTGTGCATTTCACCAATCCAGAGCTTAACAACTGTCTCCAGCACCTCTACATATCCAGCAGCCTCAATTCTAAGACCCTTGGAAAGATGTATGATGGCACAATGTGACCTTCATTACTACTCCTAAAGCCATTACAATTGCTGGAAACTTAGTGGGGATCACTCTGGAGACATCAGAAGAATCTACACATAACCATCTGTCACTTTTCCTGTTAGACTTTTGGTCTTGGCCAAAGTTTTTCTCATTGGAGAATAACCAAAGCATACAATGTTTGTGGGTCTTTAACCTTGTTAAGTAACCACTTGACAGGAATCAAACGATTTCCGTGTGTCTTTGCAGACATGAATGAGTCTTTCCTTAGGACATGTGACTTGTACAGAGTGTCCTCATGATCCAGTTCTGATAGTCTACTCAGACACATGAAGTTCTATGGTGATAGCCCTCATTGATCTTTCAGGATCATCACTCAATGTTTTGAACCCATTGGGTATCATTATAGTGTGTGGATATTAGAATATTTTTGTCTCTTTGATACAAGCGAAATATTTACACTAGAGATTTTCAATTCCATCCAAACTTTGAGTACAAAAGATCTTGAAACATCTAGAAAGTTGGCAATTTCTAAATTGCTGTGTTCTGCACATTGGGCAACAACGACTGCATATCTTTTCATTTCTTATGTTAGCACTTTATCTGCCAATCTTGAGATATATAGGCTTTGTGAGAAGATTTTCAGTCTTGTTGAAATACATATGACCTTCCACTGTGCATTTCACCAATCCAGTAGCATCAATTCTAAAACCTTGTGGAAAGATGTGCGATAGCATGATATGATCTTTGTTACTCACTACTCCTAAAACCATTGAGTAATATACTGATAAATAAGTGTCCTCAAATACCCCTTGCACCCTGTATATAAAATGTGAGTTTAGGGTAGTTTTATTTAGCAATATGCATGTGTGCAAGTAGTTAGATGTATTTGAAAAGTAGCTAGTGTAAAGAAGGAATATAACATCGAAGTTAATTAAAGGAAAGTCAGAGAGAGCTCAAAGAATTACTAACACTGATAACATCACCCATCAAGTGCAATAATTTTGATTTTGCTAAATAAATTTTACTCAGGGTATTCATAAATCTTAGATTTGAATTTAATGAATCTATACAGTTGATACTGAGGCAAAAAAGAAATTCAAAGTGTAAATTTATGTAGAATATACTATAATTTTTAATTCCTTATCCATGTATTTCATTGAATGGCAGTTTAGGAACATATGGTATCTAAAAGAGGTTACTATATTTATGAATCTTTAAGTAATTAAGAGATAAAGTCAAAATATAAACCTATCTAGCAAATGATTTTATATTAAAATCTATAGGTTAGATTTCTAATGTTTATGTTGTTTGAATTCTTCATTATTTTTGTTGTTGCTGGCTTAACAAATTTTTCCATACTAGTGTAGATTTGGCTGAGTTTGTTTTACATAAAATATGCTTTTTACTTTATGACGGTCTAAAAGCTGACCTCATTACTTTGAAGTTGCATTACAACAATTCAAGAATTTGTAACCAACATCTGATACCACCCCCTATGAGGCTCCATGCCAACATAAAAATGCTATTTCTGTCAAATGTCTTAGTTTTTATGCTTGATCATACTAAAATCCAAAGATTTGGGCACAGATTTTTAAAAAATTTTATATTTTACAGAGTTTGATGATTCTAAACCAGATGTTCCTCCAAAACCAAATCTTTCACAAAACCAAGATACATATTTAGAGCCAATGTATCTAACAAAATAACTTTGCTTGAATTTTTTGAGGTTATGAAGATATGTGAAGAAATGATGAAATTCCATAAAGAGGGCAGTATTGCTGATATTTCTAAATAATATAAACTTTGATACATATTAGTATTCTATTAAATGTAACCAAGCACTACATAAGCTTTAGTTCTTTATATACTATATAATTTGAAGCACCAAGGTAATATTAAAAGAACACAAGTTAACAAATAGAACATATATATAGTATCTTCTGCTCTAAACATTGTTTTATTTTCCTATATTATGAAATTGAATGTTTTCGAAACCAAGAATATGGCCCCAAAACAAATTCAATCATTTTCTCTGGATCAAAACATTGCAATTAACACTCCCATTTTGCTACTCTAGGCAAAATATTGTACTTTTCTCTAATCTCAACTAGATAAATATCTAGTGTCCAGTACCACCTTTCTCTTTTCGGCCTGGTTTCAGTTGCAGCGGTATTTAACTCACAAAGTTAATTCACTGACTGAAATATATACTCTCTGAACGTCTAAGAATAGGATCGCTAAATACAGTACAGAGAAAATATCTGATAATAGAAACTTGAATGTCCAAACACGGTATATCACTTTACTTAATGAAATAAATATTTCGTTTTATCAAAAGTGAAGTTTTCAACACATTATACGCTATCCAGACTAGCTGAAACGTACATCAAGATAATCATTTCAAATATTTCTTTCATTATATTTGACACTGATTATCATTGCCTTTTAATTAATTTAAATATTCTCGTAATTGACGAATGTATTTTGATATGAAAAAAAATTATTTTGGTATTTTAGTTTTCCAGAGTTCAAGTTAAAAACTTTCATTACAAATTAATACGAAATCGGTGAGAATGGGAAAACATGAGCATACGGAGTCGAGTAGAAAATACATTATTTACAGTTAGCTTATTTCTACAATAATTGAGTAATAATAAGGAGAATGCATATAGGAATATAACACATGTACTAGTTTCGCGTTATAAATCACGTCAGTTCGAAAGGAAATAAACCAAACACCCCCGTAGTTGCTTCATGGAATACAGCAGCTGGAGCAGTCTGTTCGGTAGTTACGTCAGCTATTCTGTCAATAGTTACTCTAGAATACCTATTAAGATGCTCCTGTCACAAAGGAAATTAGCAACACTAATAAATTAATCAAACAAGGTAAGTACCTCTACTGTACTATTCAGAATTATCTTTCATAACAAACCAGTAAGTCGATGATAATGGGTTGGTTTAGAAATCAATTTGACCATCATTAACAGGAATACTAAAATTACTTTTAGAAATAAAACATAATACTCAGAAAACTGTTCAGATAAGAAACCCAAAATTTATTACATAACTTTGATGCAGCGAGGTTTGGAAAGAGATACTTTTGAAACTCCTCAAAAAATTCATAAAAGATATGCAATAGCTACCAAGGTGTTAGTACAGCATTCCTAAGGCATTAGTGTTAGTCATTGTTTTACGATTATAATTGATAAATAAATAAATAAAACTTTTTTAAAAATTGAAATATGAAGAATCAGTTGGATACGTTTAAATGCAAGTGATGTTTAGCAATCGAATATTTCAAATTATAAAGAAAATAAAGGCAAATTTTATTACGATTCTTTTGAAAATGCTCCCAATTTACTTTCACTTTCCAATGCTCTGTATTCAGAAGTTTATTTTCTTTTTAAAGTCAAACTGAAAATTCAGGTAAATATATTTCCGTACAATATTGCCCAAATCCAGAGAGGGTGCTTTCGAATCATCTTCGGGACTCGTCAAAGTTATGTGATATATTTAAATGTGGCAAGACTGTGGAGTGACTCGCTTGTCTATATTGTTCTTCGTCTAAGTTAGTTTTCTAGCCAGTGTATCGCAAAATTTTCAGCGGTTAGAATACTTTATCTCAGATTATTACCATTTTGAACCTGAATAGTTCTATTTAACGACTATACGATCTTTTTTTTTTTTTATTTTTAAATGTATTTTGCTTTCTCATTTTTCAGTGAAACAAAAGTGCGTCGCCATCCTTAAATTGTTAAAAAAGCACTAGTGTATTCATTCTTATACCTTTTTGAAAGATTGAGTACACAACGATGTTTATGGTATGAGTCTGTAAAATTGTCCAGTAAACAACTAAACTTATCCACCCAATATTTTTGTAAATATATGCCATCAACCTTTTTGAGAAACAGAGAAAGTGAGTTGGCTACTTTGACCCTT
This sequence comes from Octopus rubescens, assembly GCA_027564515.1. Lineage (NCBI taxonomy): Eukaryota > Metazoa > Mollusca > Cephalopoda > Octopoda > Octopodidae > Octopus > Octopus rubescens. The sequence goes on from JAOPUL010002961.1 coordinate 42,123,140, forward strand.
AACTGGAAAACTGCTGTTATTGATATGCCACAATCATTATGACATGCTGATAAAGTTTATTTACCATGCTGAAAGAAGCAAGCTATAGTCACGAATTCTAAGTTGCAACAAATATCAAACAGATGATTTGATCTCTGGTCAAACTAATTTGCGGAAGAATAAGACAACTATTCGATATGTGTGCTTGTTTCGATATCGATCCGCTTATAGTGTCATTTTCCCCGAATCTTTATATACTGAGTAATTCACCATTTTTCTGTTATTAGGAACAAACTTTATTTCTAATTATACCCGAGGCAAAAACAAAAATATTAGAAAGCAGAAACAAATTAAGTTTCATGTGATTTGTGTTTCACATTAAAACTTGTTTTCTCTTAGTATGCAAAATATTTTATACGAGTCATGAAAATTATAAGTTCCTGAACGTGTTTAATTTATATTACAGAAGGCCAGACGCTCGGTGGGGGAGTTGATGAAAGTGCAGGCATAATTGTTGTGAGCAATTCACTCGAATATATTCCCTACTCGTTTGAGACCTCGTGCCATGCATATAAAGAAAAAAAATTAATAAATGACTATTCATTGTCGCAGACCAAAACTAATTTCATAGGGTTCTGTTGTTACCTCACAAAAAAAAAATTGATGGCGTACATTATTAAACTTCCAGAAGCCAAGGTGCCAGACCAAATTTTAAACCTCAATTGAAGTATTTTAACATAGCGAAACTAGATTTACAATAATCCTACAAAATCGACCGCCACGCTTTCTGCGGTATAGCATAGCAAACAATCGCTACAATGCTTTCCCCTTCTTCGCTCTCCCTTGCTTTCTACTCTCCCTCCTTCCCTTCTCCATTTCATATCTACAAAGTGGAGCGTCTTCATAGCAGTCACTTGAATGCGCTCATCGACAGCGGATTTTTTGGTTTAAGCAACCCATATAACCCCTCATAACTTCTCTATTTTTTTTGGAATTTAAAATTTTGGCTATATTTTGATAAGGGTAAAGGGATAATGAAAGTTTTTGAACGGCAATTTCCGTAAAAAAAGTTTTCTCTTGAATTTGTTTGCAGCTGAATCGTTTATGTATTTTTTTTGTGTATGTATGTTTATTTGTGTAAGTACTGTATATGTTTCTGTGTATACACATACATACATGCACACACATAAACACAAATACATAAACAGTCGTGGCTGTGTGGTAAGAAGCTTACTTCCCAGCCACATGGTTCCGGGTTCAGTCTCACTATACAGTATAGCCTCGGGCTGACCAAAGCCTTGTGAGTGGATTTGGTAGACGGAAACTGAAAGAAGCCCGTCGTATATATATACGCACTATACGTATATATATACGTACTATACGCACGATACACACCATACACACTGTGAGATATATGCTCTACAGAAATACACGCAATACAACCGCAACAATACACTGATATACATACATCCCTACTACACACACATACCTCCACCACTACCGCTACTACCATACCACGTGATTCGGCAAAATTGTCCATCTGCATCCTTCAAATCTGACGAGACAGACGCATATCTGTTGCGTCCTGCGAAACTCCGAGTAATTACGGATGCAGATCAAACTGTTTAAATAATATATGTAACTCCCACTTCTAATGTGTTGAGTGCCCTTTCTTTCGTTTGTCCACTCACACGTATATATATATATATATATGTTGTGTGTGTGTATATATATATAATACATATATATTATGGATATATATTATAGAATATGTGCTGCACACTTGGATAAAATTTAACAGGGAACGAGCTCAATCTTGCATTCAAATATATACCATATATTAACATGGTCTCCAAACATACATGCAGACTCTGACATACCCACTCATGTGGTTCTTATATAGCTGCAAAGAAACAAAATTCACTAGTGTTTGAGGCAAAAATGTCTACAGTACCACTGAAATTGAAATTGAAACCTGTTCTTCGATTTGCTACGATTTCTTTTAAGCAATCTGAAAAAGAAAAAAAAGAAAAAGGAGAAAAAAAACGAACAAAATTTAGTTTTCACTTGTTTTATAATATTAAATTACCTGTTCCTGCGAAGTATTGAAAAAATATATATTTGTTACAGTAATTTTTAATTTAATTTATTATATAAAAATCTTAATCTAAATGCTTTTACATCATTCGAGTGATGTGCATCCTTCTCTATCGAAGCATATTTAATACATAGCTTTATAATGTCTACGCTTCTTACCTATACAAAGCATTGAATTCTATCTGAGAATGTCTATTAATTAAAAAAAAAAATGATATTCTGTATAGTTTCCTTGATAATCATTGCCAGTAGCTTTTTTTCTCAAAGTGAAACCAAAAGTCTATTAGCTTCAAAGTAGAGCATTCAAACCAAACAGATAGCGTGCATCATTTACACGCGTACGAACACAAACACTTGTGTTTGTATAATCTTGGTTTCGATAAGTTTCAGTAAGTAGTGAAGTTTAACCTGTAGACTATAACAAATACTTAATTAATTTTTCGCCGTATGTCAGGATACAATGTCTAACGCCAACGCTAGTTATTGCACACCATACAGAAGCGTTTACTATCATAAATAGTTTGAATAAACTGACTGATTATTAAAGGTGGGTGGTGCTTGTATCACCTGTTTTTTTTTTAGATTATATACAAGTAATATCGAAATATAATGAACAAGCTTTGTGATACACATAACAATACATTTATGTGTATACATGAACATACATTTACATACATACATACATACATACATACATACATACACACACACACACGCATACACACACACACACACACACACACATATATATATATATAATATATAGATATAATATACATATTATATATATATCTATATACATACGTGTAAAAATGTACTATGTAT
>JAOPUL010002961.1:42211800-42224399 GCA_027564515.1 Octopus rubescens
GTATGTATGTATGTATGTATGTATGTATGTATGTATGTATGTATGTATGTATGTATGTATGTATGTATGTATATGATGGTGTGGTGATGATAAGTCCCATCCATCAGGTTCCCAGTTTGTGGATAGAGGAATGGCCTGTAGATATATAGGTTAGCTGTGAATACTCAATCAATAGTCCTGGACAAAATCACAGGTTGCTCTTTGGCAATGCATAGCACCTGTCAGCCACCCTGCCAGGGTCATGGGGGAAATCCTGAAGCCTTGGAAAGTGCGGAAATGCCACTGTCATTGGAAGGCAGGATGGTCATAAAAGAATTCTTTGTCTTTGGATTTCTTCCCACTTCACAGAACAAATTGTGAATTTTGGTCTGGGAAACCCATCAGTTTGACTGACACTGCAATCGTCTATAGAACCTGCAACCATAGACGAGAAATTAGCAATTGAAAGACATTATATCCAAGTATGCTCGACCAGATGATGATGATATAGAATTAGAGATAGATATGAGAGAGAGGGAGAGAGTGAGTCTTATGTCATGTGATTACAGTACATAAATATGAAAACTTACATGTAATTGGTTGATGTAGTTGTGATGGGAAATGGTATAGAATTGTGAGTCTGTAGAATGTTTATATACTTATATACACACATATATAATATGATTTCATGGTGCTTAGGCACCTATTTTTCCTGGATGTCACTGTGACTTTTCTGACTGTCACCCCACCCTGACTTTCTTAAGTGTCATTGCACCCCAAATTTCCTGGCTGTCACCTTAATAATCTGGGTTACTCATTAACATATATATCAGACAAAGATGGTAACAGTTCAGTTACTAAGACAACACTTTATCTTTTGGTGCTACCTGCTGTAAAGGCCACTGGACAAGGTAGAAGCAAGTGTTTGATACATGGTCCTGAATTCTGTCTGTCTGTCTGTCTGTCTGTCTCTCTCTCTCTCTCTCTCTCTCTCTCTCTCTCTCTCTCTCATATATATATATATGTATGTATGTTTTTATCTATGTATAAATACATTGTTGACGTAATTAAGATTGTATGATGTCATAAACGCTTTCCGAGGAGTCGAAATTAAGACTGTTGATGATTTAATCTCAAACCAGGAAATATCGAAAGGACGAAGCGGTTGATAATAAACATGAATTTACACTGAAGAGAGCATAGTCGTCTCAAAGGAAAACGAACACAGAACAATAATGTATCAAACTATAATACTGCAAAAGCTAACGGTATAAAACCACCTCAGGTATCTCTACGTTCTCTTTCAATATGTATTTTGTTATTTACACACAAATGCAAACGCGTGGAGAAGGATATAATTGATTTATAAAAATCTGTATGATATCGGTTTATATTTTTATTCGAAGGAATGACAGGCCAAATTAACTTCAGCAGGATCTAAACTCTCAGAAAGAAAGAGAAAATTTATTACAGCACTGCTATTATACATCTAACACCCATTTTTTTAATGGCCGGGTTCCAACCCGGACCGCAGCAACAAACCTCACCTGCTACACCTCTCGGTCCAACATCACTGCCTCGAGGTCCTGGATACATTCCAATCAAGTTGTCGATGTGTGACGACGTTTTCCTCTTCATACATCACTATGAAGTGGATTCCACAAGACTAATTTGGATGCTTCCAGTTCAGGGTGGCGCATGCAGTGACCAGATAGTCGCAGCCGTCTTTGCCTGATCTTCTCGCTAACTTTCGGCAGGTCTCCATAAAGGCATCCGTTTGTCATATGTTGTTGCCATTTCACATTTAGGGACATTTGTATCATCCTTGTGTAGCATCCATCTAGCCCGTTTGATAATTTCTTTGTCAATGTTCATGTTTCACTGCCATATAATAACACTGATTCAACAGTTGCAATGAACAGCTTGATTTTGATTCACTTGGGCAATTTGGAGTTCCAGGCCTTCTTTAGTTTATGATAGGCTTCCCATGCTTGGGCCTTCCTGATCTTGATGTCTATCAAGAAATACTAATTCAATGAAGAATTTGGTGGTATTTTGTTATAAGTAAATGAAGACCCCCACCCAACTACTTTTACACGAGGAGGAATTTCTTATATGTTTGTTTATTTGTGTAACCTTCATCCACTCTGTGTATTCCAATAGAAGACTTTTAGTTACAAGACTCATGGAGGCGATGACAAGTGTCTGAGACTTTTGGCGATTTGCGTTAGAAAGAACATCCAGCCGTAGAAGCCAAGCCAAAATAGACTGGAGCCTGGTGCAGCTCTCTGGCTTACTAGTTCCAGTCAAACCATCTAACCCATATCAGCTTAGAAAACGGATGTTAAACGATGATTTTTTTACCTTTGTGGCATCATTTGGCAGGAGGTTATATCAATTGTGATGGCATTAAACATGCCAGAGATTTCTCATCTCGCCTGTTGGATATGGTTGGTGTTTAGCCCCAGGTCAACCTTGGTTAAGCAAACCTATGATTAAGTGATTTGATCTTCACCATCCCACCTTATTTACTGCAAGCATAGCCTGCCCTTTCTTTAAAATGCTACAATGGGATGTGAGTGAGATTTGGTTGCTATTTCTAGTTAATAAAAAACAACAATATAGCTGATCTCTCATTTTATTATGTATGATAGGGATATTTTGAAATGTAATGAGATGGAGCACAGCAAGCTGGTGAAGCATTCAGTAAAGTTTGTAGTGTTCCCACTGTCTACAGCAGTGAGATGTACCACATGATAGTCTCAATGTTGTTGTTGTTGTTGTTTAGCTCCAGGTCAACTTTTATGAAGTGTAATTGTGATCACGTTATAAACTCACTGAAATTTCTTAGAACATTTTATCCCGTTTTTTTATAAAAATGTTTCACATTGTAATGAATTTTACCTTGTATTTTAACTCCATGATTTATTTTACCATTGATAAACAAAAAATTGTCGATACTGGTTTGGTATTTGAATGAATCTAACTTTTAAAACTTAAACGACTCGTGTTTTGAGATTCAGGTGCATTTTCAAACCCCCAAAACAATTCTCCTATATACCTTCCTGCGTGGGAACACACTTCTTCTCTCCACATATATGTATATCTTTTTCTTCTTCGTTTAACGTCCGTTTCCATGCTAGCATGGGTTGGACGGGTTTTACCTAATGGCTCTTCTCCAGGCCTCTCGATCTTGTGCAAGGCCTGGTCGTAATCTCAAAATAATATATTGCGCCCAACGTGGGGCTCGAACCCACGACCCCGATATTAAGAGTCTCGTGCTCTACCGACTGCAGGTCAACTTTAAATTTCATCAATTGGAGATCAATAGAGCACATACCAACCAAGAACTAATATTGCATGAACCCTACAAAAAAAAATTAATATTTCAACCCATTCACTAATATTATGGATATTTATTTATTTATAGAAACTTAATTGCAGCAAAGAATTAGGTTAATAACTAAACTTTTGCTGTAATATTCCTACATTGATATTCTCACACAAAAGAACAAACAATTTGACTTCAACCATTTTAGATTACTGCAAATATAGTTTATATACTTTTTCTTCATTTACAAATCCCAGCTTACTGATGATAATGTTGACACACACTAAAATTACACATCTGCCAGATTAGGCTTGCTTCATTTCTTTCCCCCTTTCACAAAGCCCTTACATTCAGTGTCTACACTACCATGTAGCATTGCAGTTCACACAATCAGCTTTATACTTGATTAAAGTATACTCTTGTTAGTTTCCTGATCCCCCCCTCCACACACACACATACACTATATTCTTATTCTGGTTACTATGCTTTCAGAACTCCTTCCATTGCTGAATAAAACAATGCAGTTACAGAAACTATCAACTACTTGTATAGAGCCTTTTGAACATTGCAAGCAATTAATTTTACTGGTGTTCTAACTGCTAACTACTATTGTGCATATCACAAACAAACTCATTATTTACTTATCATCACATCTTTGATTCCACTACATCGTCTATGCACCAACAGACTAAACTGAATATACTGTATGGAATTCCTACCTAACAAACATCACCATTTCTCTGAAGGTATCTGTCTTCATTTCTATTTACTAAAACTTTACTTTTTCATAAGAATATCAAGAACAATTGATCAGATTTTGTTTCCACATTTGAAATTTCTTCTCTAAATTCTCCACAATCTCTGCTATAAGGACTAAGTCTGCAGCATATGTAAGGTTTCAAATTCCTGATACAACTTCAAGAATTATAATAAATAAAACAAGGCTGAGAACTAAGCCTTGATGGGTGCTTCACTGCACCCTTAATTCCTCACACAATTCCTTGCCCACTCTCATTTTGCTACCTGCATCCCTCACTATTTTATCACCTGTTTTCAACTTAGACATCACTATGGGCAAAGGCATGTCCATTGACCAAAACTGTTTCTTCAATCATATATTTAATGTTTGTTTTTCCATACTAGAGTAGTGGATTGAACTGATGCTTTTCCTGACAATACTTACCTGTGTTTCAAGTAAAAGATCTTTTTTTTACCGGTCTTCGAAATCACAGAGCAACCAGTCAAAATGTCATCATCACAGTTTGAGACAAGCAGTGACAAACATTGAATATCAAGTCTCTCCCACACACATTACTGGCTTTCTTCAGTTTCTATTGACCAAATTCAAACACAAGGCATTGGTTGGCTCTGGGTTACAGCAGCAGAAATTTACCCTGGGTGCTGCAATGTAGGATGAACCCCAAAATATGTTTGCAAATGGAATTTCTTAATTATATATCTAAGCCTGCATCTATTTTAGTTGAATTAAATATTACCTATTCCATACTCAAATACCACTTTGGAAACCCTGATTTGTTTTCTTAAATTGATTAGCACCAGTTGTATTTTTTTAACTTTCATTGAGACCCATCTACATCCTGAGCATATTAATTGAGAGGTTAACAAATAAGAGACTTGATGCAGTCTTGGTGATTGATTTCATCATTTAGTGACATTCAAGTCTATTTTTAACTTTCACCATGTGACAAAACTTTGTTCTAATATTGGAATATCTAACAAGGTTATAACCAGATTATTACCTCTGGTAGTATTTGATTAATCTTAGAGGGAACTATATTAACAAACTGAATAAAAATACTTTAATTTCTTGAGGTTGATGTGTTTAAATACCAAGAGGTGAGGCTGCACACTTTTCAGGTCAACAATTATGATTCTCAATTGTCCTAAATTGCATTATTCTCAAAACCAACATTTTTCTTGAGTTTTATTATATTGGAATAAAATGCATCATAACCTTTATTCGTTTTGATTTGAATTTTTCTCAATTTCAGTTGAAATTTTACCTTGGAAATTTCTGGAATAGTAGTCATATTTTTTCTCAAACACAGCTGACCTGAGGCTGTGTTAGCTATGTATTTTCAATCAATGTGCAAAACTCAGAATGAATCAGATTGCAAAGTATGAGATAACCAAAATGTATATAAAATTTTATCAAATGCAATAAAATGGACAAACAAATATGAACAACAAATAGATCCTTCTAAAACACAATTCATTTTCATAACCCCAAATCAATCAATAATGAATCCAGTATAATGTAGTTGATGAATCTATAGTTATTACTGCCATAAAAAAAACAAAGATCCATTCCAAGTGCAAGATGAGTCAGGAAAAAGATTTCACTTGTATGTTCCCTTTTGTGGGGCATGGTTTCTTTAGCTGGCTTCTCTAACCATCACCATGATTTTCACAGTGCATTGGATGAATTTTGGTGTGGAGCCAGCAGTAGACAATCTGCCATATCCCTGGCAAAATTATAGTCCTCCCACTTTACAGAGAGTATGTTTTTAAGTAGGTGAGTGATTTGTTACAGAGAATGATTTACCAGACCTATCATTAAGATATGGCTTTTCTTTGGAATGAATAAGTTTGTGTTTAGTGAGATCACCATTTCTAGAAAATGATTTTTCACAGATATCACACTGATATGGTTTCTCACCTGTATGAACGTATTTATGAGTATTTAAAGCATTACTAGCAGAGAAAGACTTACCACAGATATTACAGTGGTATGGTTTTTCTCTTGTATGGATGCGTTTATGCTTAGTTACATCGCTACTTTGGAAGAAAGATTTACCACAAATATCACACTGATATGGTTTCTCTCCTGTATGAATACGTCTGTGAATTTTTAAATGACTTGTTTGAGAGAACGATTTACCGCAAATATCACAATGATATGGTCTCTCACCTGTATGAATACGATTATGAATAGTCAAATAACATGTCTGAGAGAATGATTTACCACAAATATCACAGTGATATAGCTTCTCTCCTATATCACAGTGATATGGTTTTTCACCTGTATGAATACGTACATGCCTAGTTAGGTCATAACTGCGAGTGAATGATTTACCACAAACATCACAACAAAATGGTTTCTCTCCTGTATGAGTGTGTTTATGATTAGTTAACTGAGTATTTTGGCGGAATGATTTGTCACAGATATCACACTGATATGGCTTTTCTCCTGTATGAATACGTTTATGAGCAGTTAATGCACTTCCACGAGTGAATGATTTGCTACAGATATCACAGCGAAATGGCTTTTCTCCAGTATGAATACGTTTATGAACAGTTAATGCACTTCCACTAGTGTATGATTTTCCACAGATTTCACAATGATATAGCTTCTCTCCAGTATGAGTGTATTTGTGTCTTTTTAACTGATCTTTTTCAGAGAATGATTTACCACAGATATTACAGTGATACGGCTTCTCACCTGTATGAAGACGCATATGCCTAGTTAGGTCATAACGTCGAGAGAATGATCTACTACAGATATTACAGTGATATGGCTTCTCACCTGTATGAACACGTTTGTGAGCAGTTAAAGTACTTCCATAATCAAATGACTTACCACAGATATCACAGTGATATGGTTTCTCTTTTGTATGAATGCGTCTGTTATGTAGCGTTAAATTACTTGTTAGAGGGAATGATTTACCACAGATATCACAATGATATGGTTTTTCCCCAGAATGAATACGTTTATGAATAGTTAATAAACTTGGATAAGTGAATGATTTACCACAAATATCACACCGATAGGGTATCACTTTTGTGCGACTGCCTTTCTCTCCCATATGAATGCGTCTCTTGTGTATCGTTAATTGACTTGATTGAGAGAATGATTTACCACAAGCATCACAGTGATATGGTTTTTCCCCTGTATGAATACGTCTGTGAACAATTAATGCACTCCCATCAGTGAATGATTTACCACAGATGTCACACTGATATGGTTTCTCTCCTGTATGAATACGGTTGTGAGAATTTAAGTAATATCTTTGAAAGAATGATTTTCCACAGATAGCACAGTGATATGACTTCTTGCCTGTATGAACGTATTTGTGCTTAGTTAATTTATATGTTTCAGAGAATGATTCACCACAAACATTACACTGATATGGTTTCTCACCTGTATGAGTACGTATATGGCTAGTTAGGCTACTAGTGCGAGAGAATGATTTACCACAGATACTGCAGTGATACGGTTTTTCACCTGTATGAGTACGTATGTGATTTGTTAAGTTACCTCTTAAAGCGAATGATTTACCACAGATATCACATTTGAATGGTTTTTCTCCTGTGTGAATACATTTATGAATAGCAAGGTTACCTTTCAGAGAGAATGACTTTTTACAGATATCACAGTGGTATGATGGTTCCCCTATTTCTGTTGGCAATTCTTCAGGGAAATTCATTCTTCTGCAATATTTTCTTTTCTCATGACAATATCTGGATATTTATTTCTCCTTTATTATTTATTCTTGTGTTGATCAAAAGCTTTTTTCGGCAATATTTTAATGATCTTTTATCTCTGTTGGTATCAGAAATGGATATTAAACTTCTTCATAAATCTGTTCAAATTTAATTGGAATACAAAATCCTCTTGAACATACTCCAGACAATGAAGGAAAGAAACAACACACTCACAAGAAATATTTCTCAATTTTTCTGTAAAACATTTTTCTTTTGTCTTTAAAAGATTATAAATATTGATTATATGTCTTCAATGCCATCAATGTCATCTGATATTCTGAAATGACAGAGAAATAGCGTAAAATATAAATAAAATTAAAAAATAAAGACTTTACAACAATTCCATATTGATAAACCATAAACTTTTATCTCGACAACTGAATTTCACATTTTAATTTATTCTTAAAATTACATTATACAAAATTGTGTGAAATTTACACATTTACAGACTATACACTTTCAGATTATGTAACATTGCATATATTACAATAAACAACAGTGAGTATACATTATATGTTCTAGCGTCTTCAATTGTCCTATCATCAGGACTTCTTCAGGTGCCTCACATATTCAGTATTTTTCTCAGAATTTAAAACTGAACCCTGTATTAAAATTACTGGGAAACGTTGTCATTTCATCGCCCTTACCAAAAGTATTCACCTATTTGTGAAGCCACTAGTTTGTTACACTTCAATCCGAGTAACTCTCTCTCTCTCATTCTCTCATATATATATATATATATATATATATAAAATAAATAGGCGATCGACTTTTCGTCAGATCGGATCGAAGAAACAATGTTTTCCATTGGTCTTTCAATTGCTAATATTATCTATCGGTCGCAACTCCAAGTAACGTGAAATAAAATGTCTTGCTCAAGGACCTAACACATCACCCAGTCTGGGAATCGAACTTACAACCACACGATTGTGGATCCAATTCTCTAACCACTCTATATCTATATATATCCTGACTTACCTGGTTAATACTAGTTCCACAAGAGAAACTTACATTTAAACTATGCTTATATTCACTATACCAAAATTTACAAATACTGGACAATAACATTCTTCTCTCTCTAGAAACATCCGTTGTCACTGTTAAGTAACTCCTGGTCATTCCTGACCAAGCAAACTCATTCCAATCACGATTGTGCATTGGAAATACATTATCCGATGTGAACCTTCCTTTTCAAGAGAATAAGGTGTAATTTAAGAAAATTTCGACTCCTATTTCAAATAGATCGAGTTGTCTACTTAGTTTCCATCCAGGTGACTCATCGTGTTTTGTCCTCAAGTCAGCCGTGACAGACCAGACCTATAATCAAATTGATGTTGTTTTCCTAGATTTTCTGAAATTGTACGACAGGTGAACAAAAAGAAAAAACAAATCGTAAACGAAATTTTTTCAGATTCTATTTTTGTTTTTTTGACGGGGATTTTTCGCAATATTTTTGCTAAGATAGTCCAGAGCATTTCCAAGGGCACCGTCAAAAAAATTCTGAAAAATCTGAAAGAGGCGTGGCGGTAAAAAAAAAATTATTTTTTTGTCTAAAACGATAGTCCAGAGCATTTCTAATGGAACCGTGAAAAGAAAATCTGAAACATCCCCATCAAAAAGGAACAATTGTTGGTGCTTCCTGATTCCGACGAAACAGTATCATACATAGTTGTAAATCTTTCTCCGCAGGAACTAGCCCCACTACTCATGAACGTAATCACACATGCGAAAAGCTAGATCTGAGATAAATCATTCTAGATGCTTTTACAATTGTTTTTCGTAAATCCATCAAATTTTAAATGAGTTTCAACGTTAAATACCTCCATCTCTGTTTTGAATGACCTTGTAACTATTTGAGCCAATATTATATACCAAACGGGTGATATTATTTTAGGAACTATTGTATGTATTAATATAAGAAATATTGTATGTATGCTAATATATCATTTCTATTCTTGTAAGCTAATCTGTAAAGGATATTTACAAAAACAGAGATCAACATTTCAGTTTGGTAGGATAGATTATCTTCTACATAAAAATGAGGACATGGAAATATAATTAGTGTATTCTTGAAGGAAATATCTTTTACCAATGTCGTATGTGTTTTCCCATTTATATAATTACTGTATTTCAAAGTAATATCTTTTCTCATTGCTATAGGTTTTCACTTCAATATAATTACCTTATCCTCCAAGTGAAACGCAATTCTATTATTTACATACATTACAGCATTAAAACAAACGTTTTTCAACTTACCGTTTTCAAATGTAAACAGTGAATCCAGTGTTATATGTTTTCACCAAACTACCAAAGTAAATATCTGATTGTTAGAATGAGGTTTACCAATGATTTATCAACTTTATAGTTTCTCTTTTGTAAGAATTCCACATTCAAGAAGCTACTATTTTGTTCAATCTTAAGCTATCACAATGAACAAATGAAGCTGACTTGAAGTCTCCAGCCGCACTTTCGATGTCAAATATTACAAACTCAACGGTAGTGTCCCCTTGGAGATATCATTAGCTCACTAGGGGACGCTGCGTGTCTCCAGTGGACATGTAATTAGCTTTAGAATTATAATATTTAAACCAAATGAGATAATTACGTTTTAAAAACATTTTCAAGAAAATCTTTTTAATCACTAGAACTTTAATAGGACATCATGTTATTTGTGTAGAAACATTGATAATAAACCACTGGTCAATATTAGTTTTTCTCTACCCCTCTCCTCAATTATAATTGCTAAACATAGGGTTGGTGCTATATTTCGCTGAAAGGAGATGCTCACCAACAACCACTGCTTTAAACTATTATGATCACTCCTTGTTTTTGACAAACATATTCTTCATGTATCATAGTGTGTTTGTATATATATGTGTGTGTGTGTGTGTGTGTATATATATATGAGTGTGTGTGTGTATATATATATATATACACACACACATACATACAGTCTTGGCTGTGTGGTAAGAAGCTTGCTTCCCAACCACATGGTTCTGGGTTCAGTCCTACTGCATGGCATCTTGGGCAAGTGTCTTCTACTATTGCCACGGGCTGACCAAAGCCTTGTGAGTGGATTTGGTAGACGGAAACTGAAAGAAGCTCGTCGTATATATGTATGTTTGTGCCAGTGACACGTTAAAAATACCCGTGCCAGTGACACGTTAAAGGCACCTGGAACATTCTCTGGAGTGGTTGGCATTAGGAAGGGCATCCAGCTGTAGAAACCAAGCTAAAAATAAACTGGAGTTTGGTGCAGCTCCCCAGCTTGCCAGTTTCCAGTCAAACCGTCTAACCCATGCCAGCATGGAAAACAGACGTTAAATGATGATGATGAGATATATAATATTTTCCCCCTTGAAATGACATTTTTATTTCCATAACTCAAAGCAGTTTTGAATCTATAATTATTTAATTATAATTAATATCTATAATTCTGAAGTAATCAGTTATTCATAAAAGTTGGAGATATTGAGATATTATATGCTTTTTTCTTGAGTATTGCAAATTTGAGTCATGTTTGTTTATTCATTGGAAATGTTTGCAATTTTGGTGATAAAGTGATTGTCTAAATATTTTAAAAGAAATTTGATTATTTATTTAATCTATAAAAATGATAATTTGTTTTAGTTATTTGCATCTACCCTCTGTTTTCATCACTTTGATCTCTAATTAATATTCAATGTAGATGCAAATATATTTTTATATCTAAAGTTGGGGTTAATAATCTGACAAATCTTATTGAAAAAAAATATATTTTAAATACATTTATGTTAATTAAAATAATATTTCATATTTATTGATACTCTTGGTACATTTAATTCATTAATTGTTACTCCAGATAATTACTGTAAATCAGTCTATTCTAATTTTAATTGTATCATCAGAACATCATTGGATATTTTCTGTCAAAGTTATATCAGAGCGCTTGAACATTTTTCTGTCTTGATTGATGACAAGGTTTGATTTTATAAGCTTCCAAATTATAATTATTAGGATAAAAGATATATGTTAGTCTTTATGTGAGGTGTATATTGAGGACATTTATTGAATAAGGAACTTGAAATAGCTGCAGGAACCACAACTAGGTCATGGAATTGGCTGTCCAAATCTCACATGAAATTATTATCCTATGGGAACACTTGAAATCAAAGAAGGAAATTCTGCCTCAGAGAACTTCCAATTTTCCAAGTAATCTACAACAGGATTGAGCCAAAATTAACTTTTTTTATCTCTCATACTAAAAGTCAGTCTCAGAATGTTAGACTTCTCTTCTTTCTAACAGCAGAAGAACTTATCAAAACTCTGAAGGATTTTTGCCAAGACAAGCCACCACCAGTTTCTGTGGTATCTCAATGGTATAAGATATTTAGAACAATGTGTTCTATCTTTAACTGATAATCAAACCTCACTTACAAACACAGCTGACTGGAGGTTAACTTCTACTCTATGGAACTTAACAGCCAACAATGGTATTTCTTTCTATAAAGTCTGAGATTTATTCTGAATGTGTACACCCACTATTTGATAATTTCACCTGCATATATTTCTACTAGATTCTAACATTTCTCTTTTTAATGTTACAATTATATTATTTCTAATGACAGATGATTCTTTATATAATTATTCCTTTCTTGTGTCTTATCGGGATTGATCTAGAAAATAAATGTAGATGTTCCACTTGTACCATGCTTACACCATCTTGCTTTTCTAATCAACAGAGATGTGATTCAATCCATAGTCAAGAAGGTCGCACCAGTTGCAACATGTCTAACTACAACAG
>JAOPUL010002961.1:42394458-42416782 GCA_027564515.1 Octopus rubescens
ATAGATAGATAGATAGATAGATAGATAGATACATAGATAGATAGATAGATAGATAGATAGATAGATAGATAGATAGAAAGAGAGAGAGAGAGATAGATAGATAGAGAGAGAGAGAAATGTAAATGTACGATTGACTGAATGAATCCGGCTTAAAATAGGAAATAAAGATAAAAAAAAAATCCGACTGTCAATAGATGATGGGAAACTATTGAGGGTTTTTATTGCAGAAATAATTTATACATATCTTGAGGTAAATAGGTTGTGTCATACGCTACAGAAGTATTACATCAGAAAAGATTCAGTGGGTGGAAATATCAAGAGGTTATTGACAACATGAAATATCTAGACTGAACGAATCGGTACAAAAACATTGGAATGGTATGAACGAATTAAAGATAAAAATTAAAACATAAAATAATGTATAAGATTCTTCCGTTTTAGGGGATTATTAAGTGCCAGGTTCTGCTGAAGCTGAAGATTAATATGAAAAAGTGCCATTGATAAAGGATGCTTTCTCGTTGAACATGGGTTTACATAAGCTGAAAAGAAAGAAATGAAAATGTCAGTGCTAGAAGAATTTAGAATTGTGTGTCAGAACATCTCATATTTATTCTCCAAGTGATGTTTATTGACACAGAACGTCTTTCTCAGATACCAGCGAAAGATAACAACGATGAGTACAAATCATATTTTTTATTGGTGATTTTGAGAATGTTTAAACTCAGTGAAATAAAATAAAAAGCAATGCAAATAAAACTTTTATTGAAAATAGGTTTAGGCATTTACAATATCGGACAAAAAGAATTGGTTATAAAATGGCAGTAAGGAACTGAGGTTAAAATATTTGTCTTTTATGAGATGTTTTGTTGAACTTACGTGATTCGTTACAATTAGGTTTGTATTAAGGATATAGTTAAAACTTTCACATCTTTTTGTTTATCGTTTTTCCTTTCGGACTATCGAAATGATAATAGTATATGCAATCTGTCTAGACTTCTGAGGTAAAAGTACTTGAGGAACATTGGCTTTCCATTTCAAAGCAATAAAATACTTAATCCTTCAATGGCTATTAACTCTCTACAAGGTCATAGTAAAACTCACATTGCATTGTTCGCACATGTGTCACGATGTTTCTGCTACATACATAGACTACTCAGACTGCTTCCAATCCTATCAACTACGTGCGTAGTGAGATGATTTACAATATCGTACTGTTTGTGTGGACGTCTGTAATTGATATTATTGATGATGAGACACAGCAGGAATTATGAGGCACAGAGAAAGAAAATATACAAAAAAAAAAAAGCAAACAGGAAGACGAATCAAATTTAAAACGAATAATAAAAGTGACAATTCCAAATATGTGCCAACTCAAGAATGTAATTGAGCTCTACAGTATGTGAATCTATTCTTCGAATGCATTACATAAATTCTTCGAATACATTACGCTAATGTATTCTTAGAATACATCACATCTGTGTGATTTTGAGAAATTCTGATATTATTTTTCTGATATATTCAGGGACAAGTAATAACACAAATTGGTTATCTATTATTCTTCATAATCTGCCGCCAGCACAATGTTTCTGTTTTGGTGCCTCGAACCACTATTAGACCTGATGAAAGTTATGATCAAAATCATTCCCTCCAGAGTCATCTTGTATTTTTAAGGGCATCTGTGAATACATTTATCCAATATGTCCTATTATTCCAAAAAGAGGTTAACTTGACTGCTATGTCTAGCATTTGGAACGCGGTTGTAGAGGCTCATTCGTCAGATCGGCAGCTATAAAATGTAGGAACTTGGTATGAAGACTTCTTTTAGAGCATTATCTAGAAGAAAAACCTTTCTTGCCTCGAAGGTTTTTAGTATCAAATCCAACAGAATATGCTAACATTCCCAGATGAAAGAGGAAACATGATTTAAAAAGATAACGAAGCAAATATAACCTAAAGTGAAATACAAATAGGAAAATTCTATTAAAATAAACACTATATAATGATAAGTGAAAAAGAAAAAAAAAATGGTCATTAAAATAGTCCAAACCATTCCAGTGATAATTGGGAAAATAGGAGTGGTTATCAACATTTGCAAATAAGTTTGAAACATAGCTTGAAATGGAAGTGAAATTTGGAACAACTCCAAAACATTTCTTCCATTAAGAAATAGCTAAAATACTGAACAGGAATATTCGAATGTGCCTCTTTAACATTAGTAATAACAACTGCAACGGAAATAAACAGCGATATCACACGGAGGCAAAAATAATAAAAACAAGAAAGGCGAAAGGTACATTTTGGTGCAATGTAGTCAACAGGGACAGTGTCTGAGATCGGAGGAATATGTGGTCAGTCGCAGAATCTCATGGGAGAAATCTTGGTCTTGGGAACAAGCAAGAACATCCTTCATGATCAAGTTTACCTTCGACGTTCTGCCTTCATCAGCCAATTTAGTCTGGTGGAACATACAAACGACTGATGAATGTAGATGCGGAGGAAAAGCGACGGTGAGATATGTTCTGTCAAACTTCAGGCTAGCACTAGACAGATATACATGGCGTCACAATCGAATCCTCGGTGTCATAAGCGCAGCACTCAAGGAGAAGATCGAGGGATATAAAAGGGGAGAGTACCCAAAAGTGGAAAAGCGTGGAAGGGCATACTTCCAGAAGGAGGGGAAAAGGATATAAGACCAGGCCCTCAAAAATGTATACGAGATAGACGAAAGATGGAAGGGATACTGGGAGCTGGCAACGGATTTGGAAAGACTTAATATTTCCACTCATAAAAACAACAAAAAGACCAGACTTAATTCTATGGAACACAGAAGGAAAAGTTGGAATTTTGTTAGAGCTGACAGTGCCATGGGAAGAGAACATCACTAATGCAGAGCAACAGAAGGAGAAGAGGTATGAGAGATTAATTGAAGAGTACAGGGAACAGGGGTGGAATGTCAAGTACTACCACCTGGCAGTGGGAGCTAGAGGTTTCATTGAAAGGAAAACGCTATTTTGAAAGGGGACGCTATTTAAAAAATGGTTTGCATTTTCAAGCCCAGAGCTTAGAAAAGTAATAAGAAGGATACAGGAGGCAGTTGACAAAGCCAGCTTCTATATATGTCTGAAACGAGAAGTCCCGACATGGCTCGAAAGCCATAACACGCCGACTGGGAAATAGCGTCGCCGGTGAGGCTGGCTGGCAATTAAACATTGCTGCTTGACTGGTGGGCCAAGAAATGATCTTGTTCATTACGCGCCTCCTCCCCGATAGTTGAACGACTTGTAACACCAGACAACTAGTCAGCTCTGGCTGCTGGAACTGAAGCTAACATGACGCTGTTGGAAGGCAGGTTTAGAGAAAGGCATGAACCGAGTCCATTGGTCAGTTGAAACATAGACAGTGTCATGTGACAGTAAGCTAGTGCTGGCTGCTGGAGCCTACCAGCAAGTATTTTAAAGGAAAATTTGGCAGGATGGTCATTCGCCTGCTGATAGTCGTGAATGCTGCATCGAAGAAACTGAAGATCAAAAGGCCAGGCAAAAAGGAGAAAGAAGAAACGCACTCAACACTAGAGCTGAAGACACCTCCGTAAGGAGGAGGGGGGGGCGGCCACCATGTTAAAAACGGTAGAGGAGTAGGGGCCGGAACCAGACGTGGTTCCTCCTGTTGATGTCTTTAGCAACTGGATCCTATAAAGGCGCTGTTGAGGTAGCGAACCATGAAACATGGTTGGAATTCCTCTATGTTTGATATAAATGTTAAGACTATCTAAAGTATGTACAATTTCCATAAAACTATTTCCTTTTATATCTTAGAGCTGGTTATAACAGGAAACATTTTTATATAAATCTACTACTCTCTCCCATCCCTGTTACACTGCCAGTCTTTGCACCTCATAGTTTCTTGCTTCTTGATCATTTCATCCTCCTTCACCACCAACACCACCACGTCTTCCACATGTTTCTTTTTCACCATTCACCTGCACACACACACACACCATCATCATCATCATCATAATCATCAATTTATGCCCACTTTCCATGTCGGCAGGGATTGAACAGGTTTTACAGGGTCCACGCCACATCCAATTGGGAGCTACATCTCCCAAAGTCTTTGTGCTTGTATAGCTGGGTGCCATTCCTAATACCAGCCACTCTACAGAATGTATTGAGTGCATTTTTTGTGACACCAACACCAGAGAGGTTTGATATTCCATAGTGTGACGGGGCTTGAGGGACCTGATAACCTCTTGTTTCTCCACTCCTTTAAGCAACCACTTGACACAGTGAACAGTGAAGAGAACAATGACGATAAAAAGGCGAGAAAGATCAAGAGTATTAGGGGAAGGAGGGAGGCAAGAATATGACGGGTGACAGGGGTGGCCACATGCACACACATCCTATGTATAGTATTGTTAGTGTAGGCAAAAATTAAAGCATTTACCATTAATAAGAGCGTGGAATTTATAAGAAACATACACATACTATTTAACTGGTATGAGACAAACTACTAGTTTCACATCTACAGGGTGATTGAAAAGTAACTCCCTATTTTAAAATTCTTATAATTTATTTCTAAACTATAATTTTTACAAGAAAATAATATGAGAAGAAAGTGTATAGCATGGAGTTTTATTTAAAATTCGATATGGGCATCAGCATTCGCCACCAGCCTTTCAAGCCGCCCGGGAACCATATCAACTGATTTCACCAAGAACTCTTGTAGGATGGAAGACATAACTTCTCGTATTCGCCCTTCAAGTTCTTCCAAAGTCGGTTTGGGAGAGTAGACTTGCTCCTTTAACCAACCTCAAAGAAAAAAGTCGCAAAGTGTTAAGTCAGGGCTTCTGGCTGACCACTCATACAGACAACGATGACCCATCCATCTCCCAGGGAAGTGGGCATTCAGCCATTCACGAACAACAATAGCAAAATATGGAGGAGCGCCATCTTGCATGAAAATCAAATCTTCAATATTCTCCCATGTACTGGCCAGATTTCATCTTGCAGCATGGTGAGGTACAGGGAGTTACTTTTCAATCACCCTCTATATTAAATGTTGATCTTCAGTGTCTTGTCATTTTTATTCAAATCAAAAAGAAGGTCTTACAATCCAAAGGTTGTTATCATTATGTGGGGCATGGCAAATTATATCTCCATTTATTAATTGCTGGAAGGGACACTGGATTTTGTTTTGCAACCATTATATACAATATCAAGTATATTAAAGGCTTATAAGTCAATACTGTGTCCTACCTGTGTTAGCAGTGTGATTCAATCACTTTTTAAAGTTATCTCTATACAAATTAGAGCCAGCACTGAAAGTTATGATGTTTCATATACGAATACATCTATGTAAACAATGTGATTGAAGATAGAAAAATAGGTAATGGGTGTATATACATGTTTCAGGAGTTATTGCTCTTTCATCAGCTCCACATCCAATCCAAGAGCACATTGCTTAAATAGCTACTAAATTTAGCGGTGTAACACAATCGGAAAGACCAATTTTACATATTAAACACATTCCTGGTAACGTGTACATACTTATTAATTGCTTGTAGGGGGGGGGACACCGTATTTCCTTTTGCAACCATAATATACTATCAAGGATATTGTGTTACACTACTAAATTTAGTGGCTATTTAAGCAATGTGCTCGTGGATGGTTAATGGGTTGGATGTGGTACTGAAGAAAGAGCAATAACTCCTGAAATATGCATATACACACACCTATTTTTTATCTTCAATCGCATTGTTTAAATAGACATATTCATATATGAAATGTTGTAACTCTCAGTGCTGCTCTAATTTCTATAGAAAATCCTTTAATATACTTGATAGTATATTAAATGGTTGAACAATAATTTGATTTTGTTACTGTTGACTTGGCATTAAACAAGATTTTCTTATTTTAATATCTTAAATATATTTTCCCACTAATTTTACCCATTTTCTTTCTCTCTTTTCCAATTCAAACATTATTTAGAAATAGTTGCGATTACCTTGAATGGGTCTGCTTAGTAATAAGTATTGTCTTATGAAGAAAAGAATAAGACCAAAGAGTCATACAGGACAGAAACTAGGGAGACCTTCCTTGTCTTTTGTCACCATAGTTTTATATAGATGGTTAAATGGGACCCAGTACATTTCACAGCCCCCAGTAAAAGAGAAATAGGAAGACCAAGAAGGGAATGGTTGAACAACATCAAAGAATGTGTTTAGTGACACATTAAAGGCACCCAGTACACGCTGTGGAGTGGTTGGTGTTATGAAGGGCATCCAGCCATAGAAACCAAGCCAAAAAGGACTGGAGTCTGGTGCAGCTCTCCGGCTTGCCAGTCTCCAGTCAAACCAGCTAACCCATGCCAACATGGAACACGGATGCTAAATGATGATCAAACCCTTGGTCCTGACAGCCTTAGACATATTGTCATATTTGTTGGAGTTAATGTTAGACTATCATCGTTGTCATCATTTTATGTCTGTTTTCCATGCATGTATGTATTAAACAGGTCTTCTCTAGTAAAATGTATCACTACTTAGTCTTTTTGTCATCTTTGTCATGTGATCAGCTTGCATCACTTCTTCCTATTCCATAATGGTAGACAGAAATCATAAAGTCTCAAAGACAATGATACTCTTCTTCTGCATGTGTCCATTCCTAAAGCTTACCTTGACTCCTATTCCCCTTTATTTTGTCTCTCATATCTGCCCCATGGCACAGAAGCCACCAAGGGCCCCTGTTGACTGCAAAGGAAATGATAAAATGATAACAAGAGATGAAGAAATGACAAACAAAGGAAAACACAAGTGATTTCTGAGAAACAATTTTTATATGGAAAACAAAATTCATAACAAATTTTCATGGGAAGAGAAAAATATTGTTCTCTTTGTGAGTTCTGCAGTGATTAAGAAGGAAAAGTTTATAAAAACCTTAATTTCCATTTGCTAAATTGTTTATTGATGTTGTGGGAAGATAGAACACTGGTTGTATTGAAGATAAACAAGAAAAAAAGATTCAATCTCACCCACATTGACATCTATTCAAAATTAATGACATAACTGACATCCAAATGGTTGAGAAAATATCATATATATTGTGTGTTTATATATATATATATATATATGCATATATACATATTTATATTGTAAGAAAGTTGGATGATAGAAAACATTATATCTTTAATAATGGGAGAAGTATTATAATGACAACAGATGGGTTATTATGCTCCAAAGTAACAGTATAAAGAAGTTTCATGAGAGTCAGTCAGATATATTTCCATAAAACAGATATAGTAGATCTGTAAACCCAACAACATCATCAATAAAGAAGGAATTCAATACAATAATTAAATATTGTATAAACAGCAGAAGGAAGCTGTTGTTATGTGGTTGGCAAAACATAAGCTCATAAGCAATTCTATTCAATGTCCCACTTCTAGATCCCAATGAAACATTGGAAATGTAGTAGCTATAATTTTAGACAAGTGAGACATAAATCTTGTCTCTTTTTTTTTAAAATTTTATTAATGGAAATCTTCTCTACTGGATTTCCTGCTGTTTATAGAGAAAGATGTGGTCAATAAATCAATCAGAAGATGTGATCAATAAATCAATCAGAAGATGTGATCAATAAATCAATCAGATGTTGTGTCAGTACAGTGACCTTTCATACAGTACAGAGACGTAAAAAACAAATTGATCAAAGTAGGTAATATAAGAGTCCTGTTTGTCAATTTTAAAAAGGATGTTTTTAATGGTTTAATGAGAGGACAATGGACGTTTGTCACCCTTTTTAGAGTCTCTGAAACTAAGGTATCCACAGATCTGAGATCTGGCTTGATTGTGTGAAATAGAGTGGATGTCACTAAAGGTACCCAAGAACTAGATGGTGATGTTAAACTCTACCATCTAAGGACAGGAATGGTCCCACTAAGGGCAACCCACCAGTTTCTAAGGTGGTATTGAACCTAAAACCAAGTAATCAGAAAGTGAACTTCTTAACCATACCCTTTCATTGCTGGGTACAAGGTTATAGTGGGTACAATTGAAAAATATTTGGCTGAGATATCAAACATGGGAGTCTGTGTGTCTCCAGTCAAGAAGATCATTATTAATGTGACAGGAAACATCAAATTCATTTTTGCATTAATAATTGTGCTCCAGCAGGGCACAATATCCTCACACACAACTTAGAAATGGCTTATAACAAATACCACATCAATGGTAGACGTGAGATAGAGTTCATATGTACAGGAGTTTCTCTCAATATTTTCCAACAACTTAACTGTTATTAATTCAAATATTATCAGGTAGTCACAATTCTTGTTTTTTTTGTAATTCTACCCATTTTACAAATTATTGGCACTTTAATGTAAATTTCTTTTCTTGCCAATCTGTCATTCATTATATGTAATAAATTTACTTTATGTTTTCAAACAAAATTAGTTATTTTGGACGTTTTTGCTTTATATATTAATGTCAGTGAGAAAATGCAGGTCTTTCCAACTACAGGGTGGTGCCAACACTGTCAAGAGGATTAATATATGACATATTTGCACACACACATACACACACCAAAAAATACATCTATATACACAAACACACACATAATGATATTTTCTCTTAACTCAGCTTAAACAAGAAAGGCAAGACTTGCTATCACAGATGTTGCTGGTAGCAAACTTTAATTATAAAACCAGAAAAATATCAAACCATTTGACATTGTTAAGGATTTGAAGTTAAAAGTGAAAATAGAGAGTTAGTTCTCAAGCATTCTTTGGCAATAACAAAATAAACCCCTAGTTTCTATTTTATTTGTTACACTACAACATGTATGGATAATGTTATTAAATATGAGTTAAGCTCTACATTTGTCCAAAGTCTCAAAGAATTTGTTAAAAACATTAGGTTTACCTTAGTACACATTTAAGATGCCCTATTTTGTACATAATTATGTTTGTCAACCCAGAGAACATGAAGCATGTTTGTGTAGAAAATGGGTTGTTTGCACCAAACTACAGGGAAGAATGATGTGACTAGTGTTTTCCACACCCA
Source organism: Octopus rubescens (assembly GCA_027564515.1). NCBI lineage: Eukaryota > Metazoa > Mollusca > Cephalopoda > Octopoda > Octopodidae > Octopus > Octopus rubescens. The sequence goes on from JAOPUL010002961.1 coordinate 42,403,517, forward strand.
GAGACAGCCATTAAATACCCACAAGAAAGTAGCCATGTGAGGAAATCTCCCATGTAACCTTTCATCATCATTCTAAACTACTGCATGGCTTCCACATGGCCACCCACAGTAGCTGTTCCATATAGGGGACAAACATGCAAGGGGTCTCAGCACAATATGAACCCAAGAGGTGCAAGGTTAATGGATGTGTGGAACATACTGTACCACTCACTAAGCACACCCCTTTATATGGAGAACAGGCTGCAAGGCACTTTATAGATGATGGTCCATGGTTATCTCATATGTGGAATATACTTTAGTGTAACAAATACCGTTTTTTTTTTTCAGGGTTGACAGGTAGGACTACAGCCAGGGTAGAGAAATAGATAAGCAGCCAAAAAATGAATGGTTTTCAGACTTGAGCAACATTCTCACTCTGGAGTCCAGGAAGTGCAATGAATCTGTGGGTTAAATGTCATCAGTGGAACCTAAAAGTGAAGCACTTTAGGAGGAAGTTAAAGGCTTAAAGTGGGATATCATTGGGCTGGGAGGAGAGAAACATTTGGACATTGTGTAAAAATGGAAAATGAAAGTCACACTGGAAACAAGAAAATGTCCAAGAATTGAACAAAAATCAAAGACATGAATGAGAGATTTGCAAAGGTCAGAGTGAAGGTTAACACCAGATATCGTATGGACATAATCTCCACATTTATGTACAAACGACAGCAGACAGTGGGGAGAAAGTTGATGAACTGTATGAGGACAACATCACAGACCTAAATCAAACAGTTGTGTCTCACTACAAGATCACTTCAACAGACAAGTTGGAAACCAAATGATGATAGAGAAAAGGAAAAGCTTGAAAAAGTACAAGAAAAGCTGATTTTAAAAATTAGAAATCAGGGAAAAATTATGAGAAGATTGAAGGAATTTTAGAAAAATCTGTCTGGTAATGAGAGATGTAACCAGGGAAGACTAGCCTTCCATACTTCTGTCTGAAATCATCAACAGAGAAGTGAAATATATAGTCAAATAAGTGACAAGAGGAAATACCCGAGGATATGACAACATTATAACTGATAACACTATTGATGGAGACGAAGTTATAACCTGAGAGCTTGGCCAAACTGCACAGTATGTGTCAACAAAGAGAAAATATCAGAACAATGGAGAAGAAAACAAGATAAAGATTATCAAGTGAAACAAGGGCGATAACCAAGACTGGCCAACAAGACAAGTGAAAATAATAAAGAAGACTGTGGCTAACAAGTTGCCATAGGAGTAGGCAGGCTTCAGAAGTGGTTTCTACATTAGTGACCACATCCACAGCATCAACAAACTGACTGAACACCACAATGTGTACAATTTATCATTATACCTAACATTCATTGATTAAGAGAAGGTTTTTGACATGTAGACTGTACTGATCTGATTGGAAGATGGTGTGAAAGACATTTACATTTGCCTGGACAAAATTATGAGGAATATCAACAGACTAAGTAGAGGGAGTAATAACATTGAGATAATGAAAGGAGTGAGACAAGAAGGTGCCATGTCACCCATACTTTTCACAACATTGGAAAACATTTTCAGAATGTTAGACTGAGAGGAGCAAAGAATAAATATCAATGAAAACAGCCTACATTATCTCAGATTTGCTGATATCACACAGATAACAGATAGTCTGTAGGATACAAAGGAAATGCTGAGAGAATTATGTGCTGCCCCAAGCAAGATCCATGGACTGAAAAACAACATGGATGACTTAAATGTTTGGAGTTGCCACAGTTGGAGAAGACGGAGTAGAAATGGAAAGAAAAGTGGCAACATACCAACACAAGATGAAGGCAAAAGAATGGATGAAGGTAGATGATACTGTTACCACTGTAGAAGACAAAAAGAAATAGTTCACCATTGGACAAAAATCATCAAAGAATAGAAATCAATGATAGGAAAGACTAAATAAGGAAACCATGAAATAACAGCAAACGAGCATCAACTGGTAAGATGGAGAGATGGAAAAAAAGACTTAGCAAAAGGATGGTGAAGCTTTCATCTACCAATTCATGATTGTCACTAATGTGTTCCTAGAGGACAATAAACACAAACTACTGTTGTGAGGTGACCAATGAAACCACTATTTTGATGACATCTAAATTCCCATTATTGTGCTAACCCCAGGTCAGCCCTGATCAAGCAGACCCATAATCAACAGCATTCCAACCATGACCATCCTGTTTTATTGTTTATCTAGAACAACATTATTCGATGTGTCCTTTAATATGATAGAATGTAATTTGAGGGACATGTGGTTGTTACATCTAGTAGTGCTCCTGTGTGCAGTAGAGTTTGGAGAAGGGTTAAGCCTGCCAGGCCAAATTCCAGTAACATAACCCCTCCATGGAACTGAAGTTGTCAGTGCTGCTCCAGTAACATATTGATTGATGGTCAAGAAAAGAAACTGAATGGGCAATTGTTGTTGAGGTCAATCTTAACCCCAGAACCATCATCAAAGTCTTCTACACTGTAAAATTAGCAACAGTTACATACCCCGACAAAGTAGTGCGAGGGGGGGGGGGGGGTTCGAAGATAGAGAAACTATCAGGTCATTTGAAAAGTTGTAAGTTGAGGTTTGTAAAGTCTCCCTTTTCATAGAAACAAACATAAAAATCTTTTTGTTTTATCACATTGGCAATCTCATTAAAGGATTATAAGAATGGGTTGATAAAGTACTGTCAGGTCAATTCATATACCTATAACACTTCCTGAAAATGGAAGACTGCAGTTCACTGAGCTATCAGGAATTCAGAATGTTCCTTCATATAGAATTGTTATTAATAAACTGGTGTTTCATCCAAGAGAAACTGAAGCCAAAAATACTCTGATGTTTACATTTTCAGTTTACAAATAACCATCACTTCTAGAGCTCAAGTCCCCACACATAACAAGCATGGAGCCACTTCTAACAGTATCTCATTAAAAGAAGTACAGTGACTGTGACATTAATGTACTAAGTTGAGTACATAGACACTTTGTACTACAGCCATTGCTGACTCCCCTCCAATATCACTAACTATTGTTGTGGTCTCATAGCACAGTGACCCCACTCTCTTTGCTCCCATTCCCATGACTGATATAAGATGAAGGGCCACCCCTACTCTATGGTGGAGTGGTTAGCAGTAGGAAGGGTTATCATTCAGCTGTGAAAATAACAGCAATAAAAACTACCCAATCCCTGCAAACACGGAAAAAAATGAATGTAAAATAGCAAAAAATTAAACATGAGAAAAAAATAGGAAGTTTGTCATTGTTAGGGTGTGAGTATTATGAGAGGTGATGGAGGACAAAATCAGTCAAGCGTCCAGGCAAATATTTGTGAAACTCAATGTTTGCTTGGTTTAGAACTCTGGCAGTGAGACACTGCAGAGAAAGAGGTTCTTTTACAGGAACAAGTTTAGCAGCATCAAAGACAATGTATGGGGATTCTTTGAGAAATTTTCCCAGAAACTGGTTTTGTGTTTCATGACATGCTTGGAGAATAATGTCTGTTGGCTGCCATTTTCCATGAAGCCTTAAAGAAATTGCAGGTATACTTCCAGCTGTAATTCCTTCCTGTTCAGCATGTGACTGTTGTGTCTGAGACATGATCTTGGTGTATCGATCAAGAACAGAACAGGAGAACTTTTGAAAGCTTACTGAATCCCATTTGTATTGGTAATGAAGGAGAATTTTGAGCAAGTTCACCACAAACAGTAACAATGTTTCCCATGCATTCACCTTGTAAGAATTTTTCAAAGATGTCTCTTCACAATTGCTGTTTTGGAGGGATTCCCAATTGATGACGATATCACTAGCAATCTGCCGCACAAGATTTATGACCTCTCTGAATGGCATGAAATAATGTTGATCTTTACTGTATATTTTCCAAAACACCTCCAGTTCAAGTGTAACAATATCAGGGCCTGTTACACACCTCATTCTTTGACAGGCTCGAAGTAAATGACAATATACATCCCATGCTAGTGAAACGTTACCAAGGTCACACTGCAGCCAGGCAGCATAACCTAATGCCTCAAGCGAGGTACAGCAAACGCCTAATATTTTTTCTGTCACCATTAGTGCAGGAAATTCAAAGATATCAATATTGTGTTCAGCCTCATCGAGAGCTTCAATAAATATCTGTGTGGTGGTGGCATCAAAGTACTGCTGTGGAGAATGTTGTGGGTAAGGAAAAGTTACCAATAAATAGATGAGTATTCTCCATTGCCAGTGTGTGGCAGCAAGCTGGAAACAGTTCTCACCGAGGCCATTGCACGTATAAGGACTGAAACCTTTCTGGAGGAAAAATTTAAACACTTCTAAATTACCTTTAGAGGCTACAAAATGCAGAACTGTGTCACCACTTGCATCAGTTGCATATAAATTAGCACCATTTGAAGAGAGGAGATCTACTAACTCCATGTTAAAAACAGACTCCATCAATGGGGTCACTTCTTTATAGTCAGGAAAATTAACATTAGAACCTCTTTCAATAAGAAACTTAACAATGTCCACATTGCCACCTTTAACAGACATTTTCAGAGCAGTGTTACCCAAATGGTCTTTGACATTGATATCAGCTCCATAATCAAGAAGAATCTGTAACATATTCTTGCAGCGCTCTGATGCAGCCACTAAAAGAGGTGTCACTTGAGCATCATCATTGTATATCACAGGTTGATCAACAGGAACATTGCATTCCTGCAACAAATACTGGACAAGTTCTAAGTTGTTATATGAAACAGCTAGAAACAGTGCAGTGAATCCATGGATCTTTCGACTGGCAATACGTTTGCGATGTGGCATTTTGAGAGGATTCAGTTTGGACTTCACACCAACCAGGTTATGTTTTCTCACATAGCGCATCACTTTGTTTGATATGGAAATAATCTGCTCCCCTGTAAGTTGCTGTGACATCTTTCCTAAAAAATAATAAAAATAATAATAATGCCAATTAGTGAGAGATGTTAGAAATAATAGTTCTTTTATATTATCATAGTTCTTTTGTTATCATATGGATGATTGTATGTAGGTTCACCCAATCAACATCACTATTTTAACCTCCAATAAATGTTAATTATGTAAATATTGGCCTACAAACAACCATATAGTTATATGTATAATTATGCCAGAGTTCCCAAGTAGGTAGTATCAAGATGAAATCAGTAATTAAATAAATCTATCAGCTTCCATAAACCTGATAAACACTTAATGACTAATTAATTATCAATTAGCCAGCAGCTTTCTTTTACAATGAAATTTGAAGTCTAAAGGATTTTAAAGTATAATGACCTTATTAACTTACCTTATATATCTCAATTATCCACTTCTAAAAAACAAAAAGAAAGAAAATAGCTAGCTAATTACCTGTCAGCTAGCCAAACATACACTTATAATAGTGTACACTTCCTGAACCCACTTATAATAGTGCACACTTCCTGAACCCACATATAATAGTGTACACTTCCTGAACCCACTTATAATAGTGTACACTTCCTGAACCCACATATAATAGTGTACACTTCCTGAACCCACTTATAATAGTGTACACTTCCTGAACTCACATATAATAGTGTACACTTCCTGAACCCACTTATAATAGTGTACACTTCCTGAACTAACATATAATAGTGTATGAAGGAGATCTATCCTCTCACCTTCAACTTCCACATGACTTTCCTACTCCTCTACAAAACTCATATGCAGATGACATTACACTTACATCCTTCCCTACCTTTTTGTAGACACAGCATTAAAACTATTTTAATCTTACTTAAATTACCTAGAAAATCCAGTCTTCTTTCTTGTCAGCAACACAAGAAAACAAAAAGAACCAACAATCACACACGCGAACATAAAAGTACAACACACAGCTAACACAACAACAATACTCATTTAACTTCACCACAACATCCATAACACACAGAACCACTGATCTAAAAATAGGAAAAACAATGCACAAACATACTTAGAGCCATCACAGTTACATTTGGTCAACAGTAACAATGATATTCAAACAATACATTAAATCTATCATAGACTTTGTTAGTCAGACCTATCCCCCCTCCTCCGCCTCCTTTCCCACAACAAACCAGGCTAAACACAACAAGGAACACAAAATAGTACACTATGCATCATAACAAGATATACACAGCTCATCTGCACAACAAACAAACAAAGATACTACAGATGAAAGACAACCCAGAGTGAGTGAGTTTCAATTCCTATATTTCCAGTCATTATCTGAAAAAACAAAAATCACCTGTAAACACTCAGGTAAGCATAAAGAACATATAAACTCAGAAATAGTTGCAACATCCATAACTTCACTCAACCCAAACACTGTACACACCATTAACAATATGAGAAGAGGAACAGCAATTTCATGCACTGAATCCACACACATCAAATGTCCAGACCTGCACAGTCTCCTCTTTTGCACTCTACATTTGATTACTCTTCTATTCAGTTTTTCTCTCAGCTCATTTGCATTCTTGTCATTCACATACAGTGACACTGCACATCCTGCAGGGCATTCACATACAGTGACAGGGCACATCCTGCTTGCTTCATTTCTTTTCAGTCTTCACATATCCTCTGCATTCAAGGTCCATGTCTCACTACCATGCAGCATTGCAGTTCATACACAAGCATTATACAATCTGCCTTTCACTTTGAGAGAGAAACCTTTTATTAACAACAGAGGTAATAGCTCTCCAACCCATTCTTACTCTGGCTACTCTACTTTGGGAGTTTTTTGCTTCCACTGTTAAGCAACAGAATCTACTGACCAAGTGTTTGTTGCCCCTGTGCATATACCACATATCAAGTCTGCTTTCTCTGTTAACCTGCCTGTGGTTCCACTACATTTCTTGTGTGTCCATACTTTGCACTGGGTACACTGTATGGAATTGTTACATATTAAACAAGGCCATTTCCCTGATGGAAGCAGAGTTCTATCTATTTTCTCACTATTACTTTAGTCTTTGTTAAGTTAACTTCTTCAAGACCCTCTGATTTCAGGTTTTACTTCCACACCTGGAATTTCTTTTTTAATTCTACAACAGATTCAGCTGTAAGAACAAGGTCATCGGCACAGAGGAGTTTCCATGGGCAGCAAATCTTAATCTCTTCTGTTATGGCCTTTACTTAAACATTATTATTATTATTATTATTATTACTATTACTTGAACTGCAAAAGGAATTATACAATGGTTTGTAATTTGCTGCGAGATTGCTTTAAATATTACATACTTTAATGCACGAAAAACCTTTTCTTTTCCTGAATATGCGCTGCTGAAATTGAGGTGCACCTTATTATGCCTGTGCATCTTTTATGCCACGAAGAACAATAGTTAAAAAGGTGTGCACTTCTTTTCTGTCTGATTAAAAACAAAAATGAAAAACAATTTAGCGTCATAATAATCTACACTTTCGAACACGTATCTCATTACGTATCTCGCGTATTTCATTACAAAATATGCATTAAATAAGTAAAAGTGGAAAGAAACTTGGAAGGTGACCTAACGTGTAGTTATGCCATGAATAAGAGATGGTCTTACTGAATTCTCATAAAGAAGTTTTCAATATTGTTTTCCTTAACAAAACAGCTTTAATTACAGTTAACCAAATTAGTAACTATAATATCATCATAGGTGATCCAGTTACGCAATTTAACAGAAGTACTTTTCTCAATAATAAATGTAAACAATAAGGATGAAAGGAAACTAAACAGTGAATATAAACTAGAGATCAGAAGTAAAATAAATTGGTTTGGTGTGAAGAAGACTTTTTAAAACCATAAACCCTCCGAAGAACGGTTCTAATCTAAAAAAAAACAAAAAAGTTGCACTTCTACTTTCTCGCAGCAAAATTAATTTGCCTACTTTTAACCTGTTTAGAATTTTCTTAATACTCCGGCATATATCCCGATTGTTTGGATTTTTTTTTTAAGAGAATTTCCTTTCGAATTCTTTGATAAACATAAATACAAACAACAAAAGAATAAAAAATATCCTCGTCCAAATGGAACGAGTTCGATCGCTTCTATTGTCTTTCAGTTTTGTTTTAATATATTTTAGGATTTTCGTCAGATGCTGGAGCGAATTGTTTAATATCAATATGGTTTATTAAGTAAGAGTCTTTAGCAAGTAGATTTTATATATTTCCCTAGAACTTAACTATTCATGCCGGCAACAATGTTACAATAACAAGCCAGGAAAGTGAACATTTAAAAACTGGGACCAACAATAATGAGGAAAATAAAAACCTAACGTGGTTTACTGAATTACTGAAAAGAACAGAGATTCCGATTGTGCTAAAATAAAATATTATATTTTTTATCCCTGTCTCTCTTTTTTATCGACAACACATGAAACTTCCTCTGGAGAAAATATAGTTTCTTACAATTTACACAAAATATCGGGTTTTATATGAGAGGCTCTTTATCATATTTGTGAACTATATTCCCAATTATATATCGTATATATACTAGGGTTATCTATATGTATAGGGTACATGATTTACCTACATTGAAGGATTCACTTATACATTTCAGTAATTCAGAAAAACCAAATTAGATTTTTAAATTCTCCTAATTACTAATAATTTTAATTGTTCCTAATTTTAATTACGCCGCTTTCCTCCTCTTATACCCTATAATAATAAGTCATTTAATAATAATAATAATATAAATAGACATACCAAAAATGAGATCAGTTTGATCAGAGTGTTGAAGGCAATATTCTGTGTAAAAAAGTCATTCTATTCAGAAATTAAGAAAACGATCGGTTGTCAAAGATAATAATAACAAACAAGGATGTGAAGAATATTTACAGAAACAATTAGCCATTATTAAAATCCCGACTGACTTCAGTAACCGGTGTAAAGTTTCTCTTGTAAAATTAGTCCATTTTTTCAGGTTAAGTATGTTTTTCATCCTTTCGGGGTCGATAAATAAAGTACCAGTCTAGTGCTGGGGGTACTGACAGTATCGACTAATTCTCCACTCTCTTGTGCCTATGTTAGAAACAATTATCAAGTAGTTAGGGCTAGCACATTTCAATGCATTTAACATTTTAAAAATCTAGTTAGAAATAATTACACGGCGAGATCAATGACTAACATTATTTTCATTTTTTTCATTCTTTCTGGAATGATAAAAATAATATCATTCAGTATTTAATATTGTCCTTTCCTCACTGCATAAGTATTTATAATTAAACTTTTGATGGCAACTGTGTTAAATATGTTTGAAATGACTTGATTGTTGTTTTTCATACCGATGGCGTCTCTGAGTAATTAAGCTCAGCGCTATCAGTCGAAAGAAAGAATTCCATTAAAGTAAACAGCGGCCAACTGTATTAATTTTAAAAGACTTTACTTTGGTAGAGAGAGCTGGGTTTGTCAGTTCCTGTTACAGCTGAGGATATATGGAAGAAGGGAGTATGGGACAATCTGTGCACAGGTGCCACCTTCAACTCTCTCTTCAATCAATCTGACCAATTTTCAAGGTGTCACCTACTTTCTGCAAGTGCAAAATTCTTGGGGGACACGATTGATGCCCTGCCTCTGGCCAACATTGATTGCTCAGTTTGGATGAGATCTGCATCTCCATTGCACTCAGAGTGGGAGCCTGTGAGGGACAGAGATGTCACTGTGGTAGGCCCCTTGACTCCACAGGCCTTCACAGTTTGTCTTGCCACCTAAATGCTGGTCGTTTTGCTCATCACACCAAGCTAAACTTAATCATTAAGTGGGCCCTGGCTCGGGTTAATATCCTCTCAGATCTGGAGCTGGCGGGATTATCCAGAAGTGATGGGAAGAGACCAGATGATCTTACCCTTTGTCCCTGGGTAAAAGGTAGGTGCCTCATCTGGGATGCCACAGTCTGTGACTCCTTTGCTTCCTCTCACATCCTGGATGCTGGTGTAAATAGGAGGTCACTGCTTCATAGCCGAACGGAACAAACCCCTTAAGTATTGGGACCTGTTAGTGAACCATTTCTTCCAGCCTGTGGCGTTTGAGATATTTGGGGGGACTGGGCTGCTAACAGCGAAAATCTTGTTATCATGGGCGGCTTACCTAACCAAGGTGAAAGGTAATGCCCTTGAGGATGCTTGGCTGTTCCAACACCTTAGTCTCGCCATATCGCCCGTGGTAATACTGCGAGCATGTTGGCTTACTTCAATAGGTTCTGTTAAACCTTGTGGTGTGCGACCAATTGAGGCATTTAGTGCTGAATTAATGTTGTTTTTTTTCTTCTTTCTTTCTTTCTTTTTCCTTCTTTCTTCTTTTCCCACCTTTTTTATTCTTTCTTTCTTTCTTTTTCCTTCTTTCTTCCTCTTTTTCCCCCGTTTTTTCTTTCCTTTTCTCCTTTTCTTTCTTTCTTTGCTCATGCTTGTGCCTTCTTCGGTTTTGGATTTGAATTTTTAATGTTTATATGTTATACATGAAAACAATATTACTATAAACGTTAATAAATTAAAAAATATGTTGTCCAAATAATGTTGCTACCTCCCACCATGATTTCATAATGAAAAGACATATACCTTTATAGAGAATGTAATGGTAGCAGGTAAAAACAAAGTTAAACACACATTAAATATGTTTCCTATACTGCCAAAGTTTCCACACTGATAATTAATATGAAAAAGAATTCATTCCACAAGATTAAAAGATTATCTGATCTTGTTGTGTATTATGCAAAATGAACATAGAAAAGGTTCTAAATAGAAATTCCATATGGTGTACTGAGTAGAAACTATGGACACATAAGAGGTGCAGCAGTATCACAGGAAGGTTAACAGTGAAAGTAGTCTGTGTGTGGCTGATGTGTAGGTACAATAAACGCTAAGAACATACAGGAAATAGACTTCCTCAAATGGCTAGGGGGGATCCGTAGAAGTAGTAGATAGCTTCCATTACCTAAGCGACCAAGTTAACAGTGGAGGAGGATGTTTTGAAAGCATAGTTGTTAGCATAAGAACAGGCTGGGCAAAGTTCAAAGAACCACTACCTTTGTTGGAAACAAAGGGCCTCTCCCTCAGAGCGAAAGGCAAATTGTATGATGCCTGTGTTCAGGCATCTCCCAGCTGAGAAGTCTTTGTCTTGCAAGTTAATTGGCAACTCCGCTGGTGTCAGTGTCATGTATAAAGCACCCTGTACACTCTGTAAAGTGGTTAGCATTAGGATGGGCATCCAGCTGTAGGAACCATGCCAAAGCAGACAGTGAAGCCTGCTGCTGCTCTCTGGCTTGCCAGCTTCTGTCAAACTGTCTAACCCATACCAGCATGATGATGATGATGAATGCCAAAGTGTTTCAAGTTTCTTTTTCTCCTGAGTCAAGTGAGGTACTCCATTTCCACATATGGACTTACCAAACGATTACCACACTGAAGGTAAGTTAATCAACACCATCACACCATCCTCAGAACTCTATATTCTCTTTCAACTGAAACCGATGCTTCTGACACACTTCTTGGAGGAACTCTAACTCAGAAAAACAATCCACTTGCTTTGTTTTCTCCAGAATTCATTAAATACAGAAAATACATGGATAGAGAAGCATGTGTCTTTACTGAATTCATTCAAAGACGGTGACATTTATTCAGTGCTCTACCTTTCTGCATCATTACCACTGATCAGCAATCAATATTGCACTGCTTCCCAACCATATGGTTCCAGGTTCAGTCCCACCTTGTTTGTGTATGTAGCAAACAATCTTCCATCCCACCCCCACCCCAGTGTTTAAGAACCTAATAGACAACATTAGCAAAAGAATTTCCAACCTCGCTTCTTCTAAACAAATCTTCGAGAAGGCACCACTTTACTACAACATTGCCATAGCCAATAGTGGATTTAATGATAGATTAACTTACAATCCCACTAGTTATATCAAGATTAATAGATAAAAAAATAAACCAAGAAAACTAATTTGGTTCAGCCCATCATTCTCCCTAAACATTAACTCTAACATAGGTAAGAGATTCCTGACCCTCTTAGACAAACACTTCCCAGAAAATCACAGATACAGAAAAATATTTAACAGGCACTCTGTTCAATTATTATATAGCTGCTGCCCTGACATGAAGAGTATCATTACACGAAAACCCCACCAGGAGCCTACTCCCAGTTGTAACTGTCGCAATCCAGAAACCTGCCCTCTCAACCAGACGTTTATGATTAAATCAGTCATATTACAGGAACACTACAAAATAACACAGCCGAAGAAGAGTTACATCGGATTATGTGAAGGTGACTTCAAACATCGCTACACTAATCACACATCTTCCTTCCGGCACAGTGACAAAAGAAAAGCAACCAAGTTGGCCAGCCACATTTGGAATTTGAAGACCAACGCCACACCATATTCGATCAAATGGAAGGTAGTGGAAAAGTCCACACCATATGTCAATGGATCAAATAAATGCAAGCTTTGAACAGCGGAAAAAGCACGAATCCTTTTCAGACCTAGGAACTCCACCACACTGCTAACTTGCAGATAGGAAATTTTTAGCGGATGTTGACATGCTGGGAAGTTTCTGCTGGTGAATTGGGAGATTTCACCTCCACGAGGCTGATGTTTTTTAGACAGACACAAAAGAACTATGTCTCCAAGGTCAAAGGGGACATAATTCTAATTAAATCTCTCCCTCTTTTTTTCTTGACCAAACTATACAACCTTTTGACTTAAGGGCACATAACTCCTATTCTCTCCCTTGGTATTCACTTTGTTTATATTTTCACATTTTCCCATAATCCATTTGTATGTTCTCACTTCCTATTCTTAGTTGTTTATACCATGCGAGCAGAGTCTGAAGAATGCTTTGAGGACAAAAGACGTGTTTTCCAAACACTGTCTGAACTGGTTCTCATAGCGTGAAACTCAGAGTAACTGTCAATAAATTTATATACCGTGTCGATTAAATATTATTTATTTTTCACCAGATGGAGTATTTTTGTTGCTCTTACCCTCACGGAACAGTATAATAATAGTATTATATATAGTGGTGGTGGTGGTGGTGGTGGTGGTGGTGGTGGTGGTGGTGGTGGTGGTGGAGGTGGCACTGGTGGGGACGGTAGTGATGTTGGGAGTGGTTGATGTAGTTCCGGTAGTGGTAGAGGTGTTAATGGTTGTAATAATGGTGATGATAGTGTTATTGTTGTTGTTGTCGTCGTCGTCGTCGTCGTTGTTGTTGTTGTTGTTGTTGTTGTTGTTGTTGTTGTTGTTGTTGTTGTTGTTGT
>JAOPUL010002961.1:42443647-42454352 GCA_027564515.1 Octopus rubescens
TTAGCGGCATTTCTTCCGACTTTACATTCTGAGTTCAAATGCCGCTGGGGTCGACTTTGCCTTTCATCCTTTCGGGGGCGATAAAATAAGTACCAGTTGAGTACTGGGGTCGATTGAATCGACTATCCCCCCCCCCCGAAAATTTCAGGCCTTTGTGCCCAGTATAGAAAGGATTATTATCATCTTGTGATTGCTACAGCAATCTGCTTGTTTCAGTATGAAATAGATTCTACTAGCAAAGATATCTACAACATGGACACTACTAATAAATCATGACCAACCTCTATCAGAAAGGAAATGAATTGTGTAATGACTATAAATAACAGATGTATAACAAGAAAACAATTTTACAGCAGACTGACTGATCAATGAAATATTCATTATTAAATTAAGTTTGATATTCTGACATAAAAGTAGGTTCTTTTATCCTTTTTAACCCTTTCATAACCATAATTTTAATGAAATACACCTTTCATTTGTTTCAATTAATATGGAAAATATTCAAGACTGAGGGATTTGATAAAATAGTTAACTTTATCATTAAGCTGGTGTTTGGAACATAAAAAATGTTTAACACAAAATTAAAACAGAAGGTTTTAAATGTAAATATGAATTCTTTAAAATGGAGTGGATTTGTATGAGGAAGGGGAATTTCAGGCTGGCATGGAAAGGGTTAAAGGTGAAGAAAAGAAAGATATTATTAAGGTAGCTAGAGATGGTTAGTTTACACAGACTACATATACTGTAATGGTTGGATGAGGTGAAAAATATTTAAAAAATAATGATTTTACAGATTAATCAGTCTAGAAAGCAATTAGATCTGATTGTCATTTGGTATGAAATACAATGGAAAAGAAAAGTCTTGTGAAGATTACTGCCCTAAATGCTGTTAAATCTAGCAATGTTAAATCCAATTACAATCCCAGTGGATTACATACAATCAATCTACATATAATCTTAGTCCTCTGTTGCCTAGATACCTGATCACTTGGTTTCTTACAGACATAAATATTTGGTGACTGCCGGAAGGTGATCAATATGTTTCATCGACAAGGAGATAGCAGTGTTATTGTTCTGATTTTCTTTGTGTGTTTTGGAGTGACGTCGAAGGGAATCCTGTCGAGAAAATCTCTGCAAGCAAACATCACATGCATATGGTTTCTCTCCGGAATGAGTACGACTGTGAATTTGAAGTTTATTTCGCTGTGCAAATGTTTTGTAACAGACTTCACATTTAAATGGCTTTTCCCCTGTATGCGTTCTCTGATGTACTTGCAAAGTATCTTTGCGTGCAAATTTTTTCAAGCAAATTTCGCAGTGAAATCTCTTCTCTCCCGTGTGCATTCTCTGATGTATTTTTAAATAATCTCTGTGGGCAAACTGCTTCAGGCACATGGCACACTGGTATGGTTTTTCACCTGTATGGGTTCTTTTGTGTTTCTCAAGAGCATTTCTTTGAAAAAAAGATTTGGGGCATGCATCGCAATGAAATGGTTTAACACCCGTGTGAATTCGAGTATGAATATGAAGCTTGTCTTTTTGTGAAAACTGCTTTGAACAAATCTGACACTGGAATGGCTTCTCTCCTGTATGAACACGCTTATGAATTTCAAGAGTATCACGGCGTGTGAACATGTGACCGCAGAGGTCACAATTATATTTCTTTTGCCGTACATGTGTCCCATGATGTACTTGAAGTTTATCTCGTTTAGCAAAGTCTTTACCACAGACATCACAGTGGAAAGGTTTCTCCCCTGTATGTGTCCTGCGATGGATTACTAAAGTATCTTTCCGTGCAAACTTCTGGATACAAATGTCACACTGATAGGGTTTTTCACCGCTGTGAGAACGCTTGTGTATTCGCAGGTAATCTTTGTTTGTGAAAGGCTCCTGGCAAATATCACATTGGTAGAGTCTTGCAACAGCCATATGGGCCCTTTTATGGGACTGAAGATATTGTTTCTGTGTAAAACTCTTGGGGCAAATGTCGCATTTATAGAGATATGACACTAAGTGTGTTCGCTGATGCAGCTGTAGATGAGCATTGTTAGTGAAACTACTTGAACATAAACTACATTTGTACAACTGACCATCTGATTCGATTTTGTTATGAAGTCTTCGATGGATACGTAGGTAATATTTCTGTGCAAATTTCTTGAAACAAACTTCACATTCAAATGGTTTCTCTCCGCTGTGTCTCAGTTGGTGAATTTGTAATGTGTCCCTGCGAGCAAATCTTTGCAAGCAAAAATCACATTCAAAAGGTCTTTCGCCAGTGTGTTTCCTCCGGTGTATAATCAAATAGTGTCTCTGAGCAAATGCTTCCTGGCAGATTTCACACTGGAAGGGCTTCAGACCTAAATGAGACCGTTTATGAATCTGTAGAGTGTCTCTACGAGCAAACTGTTTTGTACACATGTCGCAATGGTAGGGCCTCTCACCTGTGTGTGTGCGCCGGTGCATTTCTAAAATATATTTCTGAACAAAGTGTTTGCCACAAAAATCACAAAAATACCTTTCTCCAAGATGTGTAGCGATTTTTGAAGAATGGTTCTCTTCATTTCCCTGTGTTAACATTATAGGGGAGTCCTTCTTCTGGCCTATTAGAATATCATTAGTATCAATTGTCTGGAATTTATTGCTGTTACTAGCTCCAATCATTGTAGTGTTGCTTGTTTTTGCAATAGAGGAAAGATAATATTGTAATTGCCTAGAATCAGCATTAGAAGGAAACACCTGTTCTCCTGTGAGTGGCAGTTTCACAGATGCTCTAACCCCTGCTGCCATTGCTAGTTCTTGGTCATACAGATTAAGAAATAAGACTTTTCACTAATAAACACAAATCATTTAGAGGTCTGTGAACTGATATCACTTAGAGGTATCCCTAACTTAACCTGACACTCTTACACTAACACAAAAAAAGGCCCCTTTCTTGAAGTTTTCAAAATCAAAATAATGTTTTTGTCCTTCTATACCTCATTAAATATTTTCAGATCCCTAAAAGTTATTTTTGCAAACATTAATAAATAAATTATAATTCCTTGAGTTTCTACAACATTCTTACCCTGGACTTTATACTAATAACATCAAATAACAGCAACAGTAAAACAACACTAGACTACAACAATGACAACAACAACAACAACAACAACAACAACAAAGTATAAGGTGTGCAAGTAGTAGTAGTAGTAGTAGTAGTAGCAAGACTGTTCTCAGTGTTCACAATAAGATTTGAGTGGAATCGTAACCAGAAACGTTAGTTCAATGATGATAGTCTAATAGTAGCCATTCCGTTCCATTCAGTTTTCTTCAACATGGATCAGTCATCAGATTTAAAAACATAAAATAAGAGACATCATTTCACTTTATTCCAGATGTTCACCACAAATTGCCAATATTAAGTTCTGGGGTGAAAAGAAACACGTTTTCTGGAAAAAGAAAAAGAAAAAAAAAATGCATTCAGATTTCTTTGCTTATTTATTCACATTGTTTTGATTTAATCATGCATTATATCATAGCTTCATGATTTGAAAGGTGTGTTTGTATAATTTTAGAATGACATTGTAGGGTAGGTGTGAGAGGTTGGATCTGATCAGTTTTAACATAAAACAGGGAGAAGATTTAGGCCAAATATGGCCAGATTAAATGCCAAAGGGTTAAATTGATGTTTAGACAAGGCCACACATTTATAGATGGGGGTGAGACATATCTAGAGGGGTGGGGCCGTATGGAGTCAATGGGATCTTCTCTTGTGTATGACTAATTCTTATTTTACGTTCTATCCAATCACCCTATGATTACCTTTAATAGCATAATCACCACTATCACTATAAGAATCTCCAACTTATCAGCTAATGAAGACATCTTCAACAATCATGCCCCATATTACAACCAGATTTCTCCAGACCAGTGGTTTCCATGGAAACATCTCTTATATCCCCAACACTAAACCTAAAGATAAGATTGCACAGCTATTTCCTAGTATTAACCCTCAACCCACTACACATTCTTCATCTCATCCACACTCCATCAATCTTCAAAATAACCCCCGCTCAACAAACCACACTCATCAACTTCACCAGCTGCCTTGAGGCTATTATGACCGCAAGCGTCCCTATGTGGATCCACCCACTGTACCCACACACTCTAAGCCCTACAAGGCCAGGAAGAGCGAGATCCTTTGGTTCGTGCCACCATCTTCCCTCCAAGTAAAATCCCTATCTAAACTTTCCTTTAAAATTCTAAATTCTAATTTATCACCCTAACATAAATATCACCCTATCTTTAATACATCCTCTATTAAAATCTCTTACTCTACCACGCCTAATCTGGGATCCATTATTGCATCCTCTAATAGACATAAGCTTCACCACTTGTCCTTGGACCCTACGAACCACTCCAATCCACCTACTAGCAATACTACTACCCTTAGATACTCTAGCCAACTCAATAACACCAATCATAATGCAACTCCCCATATCACCACATATACTTGTAATCATACACCCTCCCAATCCAACATTGCTATTGATGATACCTCCCACTCTTCTCTCTTGGTAATGGACCATACAAACCCAACCATCCCAACAATGAACCCACCCCCACCCCAGGCAGGAAAACCTGCAACTGCCAGGTGTCCCAACTTTGCCCTCTTGGAGGTTTCTGTCTACACAAAAACATAGTCTACAAATGCTGACCTCCACGCTCTCACCAAGCTAGAATTTACATTAGCGGTACGGTGGATTGTAAGTGCTGCTATCGAGCACATATGCATTCGTTCTCCAATCCAAACTCTAAATTGTCTACCTCCTTAGCAACTTATATACACAACCTCAAATCCCAAGGCATCTCCTATACCCTATCCTGGCCCATAGTAAACGAAGCCCCTTCTGACAACACTAACTTCGGTGTTTGTAAACTATGTATAAGGGAATCACTCTCCATACACCGCAACCACAACCTCTCATTACTTAATAGATTCTCTGATGTAATTCTTTCATGCAAGCACAGGTATTATTCGACGTTTGCCCATTTTGGTAAATCTATGTAATTCCCCAATTAACTTTAACCTTAATTTACAATATACCTTAAATCACGACATGGTTGCACTAGTAGCACTAGCTTTTCTACTAAATTTTCCCTTTTAACATTACCTTGTAAATCCTCCTACTCAGCAAATTCTCTCCTTATTGCCACCCCAACATTATTCCTTGAATTCCACCCCTATCTTCACTTATCTCTTCAACCAAACCAACTAATGCTTACTACTATTTACCCCTCTCCCTCCTTACCTCCTCAACAAAAACAAGTTATTACTACTACTATTTACCACCCATTACCAATTATGCTACTACTGCTATCAATACACCCTCATCCCTCTCCCTCCCTTTCCTTACTGGCATTCACTGCCATGTACCCCTCTGCCACCAACCCACCTTTCTTTAAACTCTCCTTAACCACCCTACTAGTATAATTTAACTGGATCCTCTCCCTCCCTTATTACTCTACCCTCACCTCTTATGACCTCAACTTCCATTATTCTATCACTTCACCATCCCAAATTCCTAACATCTATTCATTATCCATATTTTCTGAAACCATCCCAAACTCTAACATCTATTCATTAATCTCACATTGAGAATATCTCAGATACCATCCTCACTTTTACCACTAATCCCCTCAATACCCTGTTCATTCATCACCACCACCCTCCGCCATCATCTTGATTTGACAATCTCACCTCCTCTCCCTACAATGCTCCCCACAGCCACACTCCCATCGAGCCACCTAGTTCCTCCTATCACTACTACTCACATACCTTTCACTACACCCCCACTCTGCCTATATAATTTGATTCATTTGATTTCGATCTCTCCACCCTGATGAAGAAGGCCAATAACTTCTAATGTGGATTTGCTTCCACAAACTAATTACAAATTATTTTGGTGAACCACATCTCTCAGCATTATGAAGGATCTCTGAGCCCTCAGAAACAGCTGTCAGACTTGTAACACATCCCCTCTTTGTTTTTAAGTTTATGTTACCCAAGTAATTTTACCTGTTTATTTACATCATTGCCTACATATATATATATATATATACAGGGTTTTGCAGAGAAATTGAGACCAATTTTAAGCAGTTGACTTAGTGGGTTTAACATTTCATTTTTTTCAGAAAACCTTGCTTGCTTGAAAATCTAATCCTCCTCTTTATTTTTCAGGTAAATAGTGAACTGATTCAACAACAGAAAGTCATGAAATAACAGAATTGTTCTGCCATTGTTGCTTTAGTATGTGACAGGCACACTGTCAATAAAATTGTTAAGTTTACGAAACTTCCAAAATCAACAGTTTATCATGTGTATAAACAATTTAAAGAAGAGGGAAAAATTGATAGAAAAGAACACAAGACTCGAAGTGATTCCAAGTGTAATCCAACATTTCTTGCTGGCCTCAAATGCTCGATAGAAGCCAACCCATCCACATCCATGACAACTCTTGCAAAGAAACGTAATGTGTCCCATTCCACAGTGTCCGGAGCTGTGAACAGGAACCTTGGCATGACTAGCTATGTTCTATGATGCTGTCACCTTCTAATAGCAAAGGACAAAACAATCAGAACCGAGAGATACCCAAAGCTTCCGTCATTCATTAAGCATCAAGATGCAGGAAAAACTCTCGTGTTTATCGATGAGAAGAAGTTCACTGTGGACGTTGAGGTGAATCACAGAAATTCTTGACTGATTGCATACAACCCATCTGACATACCCCTGTGTTTGAGACTAAGAACCCTGCCTCTGTGATGGTAATTGGAGCCGCGGCGAGTGATAGAAGTGTCATGGATCCATGTTTGATTGAGTCTGGCTTGAAGATCGGCACAAAGGAGTATCTGGACATCCTGAAGAACTCCCTGTTACCTTGGATGGATCAGAAGTTTGGGCTTGACAATGTGATGCTTATCCAGGATTCTGCACCATGTCATGGGTTAAAAGCAACACATGCCTTCCTTGGTAAGGTGCTATTTTTTGTGAGGGCCAACATCTGGCCCACTCATAGCCCAGATCTCAACCATCTCGATTACTTTTTATAGAGAATACTTCAAGCAAGGCCCAATACTTCACCACACTCGAATGTCAACAGTTTGAAGACCTGCATCGTGCAAAATCAAAAAGGCAGATGTTGCGACAGCTGCAAAAACATTTTGTTCTCGTATGGAGGCAGTCATTGCCCAAAAGGGCAGCCATATTGAGTGATAAATGTTTTTGTTGTAATAAATGTTACATTACAATTATATCTGTCTACTACCATTATTTTAGTATTTATAACCAGTTTTATGCATTGCAAAAATTGTCTCAATTTATCTGCAAGACCATGTATATATTTCATCAGTGCTCTTTGAATGAAGTCCTTTCGATATTTTCTAGTATTGAATTACAGATACTTCTTTTGTCAATGTTGTTATCAGAAATGTAGTGAAGATTGATCTGCTGGACACCTGTAACCAATGTCACTAATGTATATCGATTACAATATAAAATGTCACAGTTTCCTTTATCAGTTGAAACTATTTCACTTCACGTGTATTGCTAATGCAAAGTCAAAGAAATGTTAAAAACATCACATCTAAAACATATCAGATGTCTTTATTATTCCTTATTTATTAACCCATTAGCATTCACAATACTTTGTCAAAAGTAATGCTTATTTATTCACATTGTTTTAAATTATCATGCATTGTCTCATAACTTTGAGATTTTGATAAGGTAACAATTAATATTTAGAATGATATTATCGGGTTGGTGTGAGAGGCCAGATCTGGCCAGTTAGAACATAAAACAAGTAGAATATTTTGGCTGAATATGGCCCATTTAAATGCTTAAGGGTTAAACTGTTTCTTTCAGTCATATGTTTACAGACTTATGCTTTCATAACCAACATAGCAGGCAATTCAGCCTGATAAGATGGAGTTATTTTCTAGTTAAAAATTAATATATAACCAAAACAAAGATATAATTCATATTTTATTTTTTATTTTATAATTTAAAGAATATTCTCTTTGGCTTGCTTTGTATTATGTTTCCTCATTTAACTCCAGTTTCAAATGTTTATTATTTTTAGATATTTCCATGAATTCTTGCCCAATCAGTAAAACAGTTGATGCGTTTAGTGGTTGTAATCTAGTCAAATGTAAAAAAGAAAAAATGACTATTTTTCAGCCTAAGTTAATCGAGTTAAGCTTGGTATAGTTTAAGAACTGTAGATAAATTCACCAAAAGTATTCAGTTTGAGCAGGGATGCTATTTTCTCTGGTGTTCAAATTACTGCTGCTTTCAACAAAAGCTCAGGGTCCAGGCTTCTGATTGTTGATTGTGAATTAGTTAAAAGACTGTTAACTGAAGTCAGATAATTGCATACTAGAATAGTAATTACAGCAACCACTCTGTCATCCCATTCAGCAATATACATTGAGAAATGTTCCTCTAATTGCATAGTTGTACAAAAGGCAACCATTGTATTTCACAACTGATTACTTATTGAAAAGAGACAAATATAAAACTGGAAGGTCACATATTCCAACAATTCATTTGCAAATATCTAAAATTGAAGAATGACCCTCAGCCATTATATATGGAGATACAGATATGGGAGAGTAAAATACAAAAAAGAAAATTGAAAGAAATCAAACATTCAAATTTATCATCTTAAATCTTTGGTTAGTCCAAAATCTTAGGAACAAACAGCTGAGTAATATAATTAAGACATCTATGCCTAGTTTTCTTTTTGCTCATTCAAGATTCGCACAGTTTCAGCCTACCTGCTAGATCTTCTAGAGTTTTCATAGCTTGACTGTAATTTTGAGATGCTTTTTCCAGAGATTCTATAATCTTATTTCGATCTTTATCATTATGCCAAAAATGGGAAGAACTAGCCTTATGTTTTGAAGAATAGGCATCTAGTGTTACTGGGCGAATTCCATGGGCAAGTTTCCTTGTTCTAACAGAATCTAAAATGACACTATTCAAAGAATGTTCTGGATTACTAAATGAAAACTCTTCTTGACCCCTATGATTCAGGTTAACTGCTGGCTGATGGAGTAATCTGGAATTTTGAGAGCATATCTTGTGAACAGGTGCTATAAAAATTCCATCAGAGTTTTTCCGTGAATCTTGTTTCAAGTAATATTTTATGAGAGAATCCAATTCTTGTGTTTTAGAATTTGATTCCTCTGAAGCTTCTGAAAGATCATTATCAATATAATTAAATAAGAAGCTTGATTTTGATTCAAGAAGCGCATTTTTCGATGAAGATTCTAAATCAGAAGTGCTCTTGGAGAGGGATTCCTGGTTTGGATCTTTTTTCTCTTCTGTAACTTCAACAGATTTGTTAAACGTTTTCTCTCGTGATAGACCACTTTCTTGCTCAGATAAGAGTTTATCAGAAGATAAACTTGGATTAAGCTCAGTGTCCTCATTAGAACTTGGATTAAGCTCAGTGTCCGCATTAGGTGGCTGTGCTGCTATGGGAACCTCTTCTGATAAAGTCATCTCTTCTGGTGATTCCTCATTTTCTGCTGATGCATTTGGTTCCAACTGGGATGTCTGAGACATTTCTTCTTTTCCTTCAGGTTTATCTTTATCATGACTAGATTCCGTAACTGCATTCTGGTCTAAACCAACTTCTACATTTTCACCCTCTTTATCTGTCTTCAATCCTTCCACATTTGGTGTGTTCTCCATTGCTTCAATTATTATTTCAGCCAAATTCAAATATTATATTTGCATCTAATTTTGTTGGAGGAGTGGATTTTTGTTGTTTCTTTTCCTTTAAATCTAAAATTGAAAATAAAACAAAAAACACCAGTGAAATTAGGAAATTGCATCATAAATTTGTTGACACTGAAAAAATTCAAAAAACCTATCAAATGTCATATAAAAATATTATAATCAATGGAATTGCAACAGGACAAGTCATCAATATTTATTCAAAACAACGAAAATTATTTTTTTAATATTTTCAGTTGTCAAAATATTATCAAGTTTTACTAAAATACTTGTTTTTGATATTTATTCTATATTGTCTGTCTGTCCCCAGTCTATGTGCCCGCCTGCCCCTGGCCTATATGTCTGTCTGACTAACAGTTCCCGGTCCTTATGTCTGCTTGCCCCCCAGTCTATATGTATTGCCCGTCCTCCCTATGTCTACATATGTCGTCTGTCCCTGGTCTATATGTACCCCGGTCCTTATGTCTGTTTGTCCCTGGTCTATATGTCTCGTCCATCCCTGGTCCATATGCCTATCTGACTACCAATCGCCTGTGTGGTGCCACGTAAAAGCACTAGTGTTGAGAGTCCGGTGTTGGTGGCACGTTAAAAGCACCCAGCACACATTGTAATGTGGTTGGTATTTGGAAGGGCATCCAGCCATAGAAACCAAGCCAAATCAGACTGGAACATGGTGTAGACCCCCGGTTCACCAGCTCTGGTCAAACCATCCAACCCATGCCAGCATGGAAAACAGACATTAAAGGAAGATGATGATAATGATGTATCCATTATGTTATATTTTAAACACAAACTATTTTCACTGTTATAGAATTCCTGGTATTGCTTCAATAATACCCAACCAAAGGCAGCGAGCTGGCAGAGTCGTTATCGCGCCGGGAGAAATGCTTAGTGGCAATTTTTCCGACTTTACGTTCTGAGTTC